>JAXGGA010008739.1:0-42500 GCA_038373865.1 Uloborus plumipes
GTTGGTTGGTAAAAGCTATATAGCCATCGTATTGGAGCTTTAGAATCCAGTCGAACTTTGGGACCCTATAGCATAATATCGTAATTTAAAACAACGGTAAACGAAATTGGGGGGCCCTAAGCCAGTTATATCAATTGGCATAGGCCTATTGATATAAATTCCAGTCCAGCGTAGGTCATCGTCTGTTAAAATATTTATGAAACAAATCTGGAGCCCCATAGCGGGGCCCCTAGGTTGGACCTTATTAGCCTATTGGTATATACTAGTCCCCGGCTGCAAAAAAGCTCGTTTGTTCAGCTACAGGTTGCAGTTATATCTAAAACCAGTGCATTCAAATTTTAGATTCTAGGAGAATTTCGGGGCCCCACGGATCGACGGGGCCCCACGCGGCCGCTTAGTCCGCGTACCGTTAGACCCGCCTCTGAGGATACTTCATACCCGTATTTACATTTCAGATTTGAACAATTTTTCGTTCAACATTGAACCGCTCAAGCAAGCTGTCACCCCTAATAATTTTTGAATGAACAGTCCGATTTAAATAAACTTTTTTTTTGTTCGAAGGATCTCAGCAAGGATACTTCATTACAGTATTTAAATTTTCAATTTGAACATTTTTTCGTTCAACATTGAACCGTTCAAGCAACCTTTCCCCACCTAATAACTTCTGAGTGAACCATCCGAATGGAATAAACTTTTTTTTGTTTGAAAGATTTCGGAGAGGTTCATTCCCTTATTTCGCTTTTTGGTTTGAACCATTTTTCGTTCAATATTAAACCGTTCAGAAAAAAATTTAACATTAGCGCCTACGGGGAATTTAAGTTGAATGTTGATCCTGGAACTTAAAGTCGGATTTCCTTCAAACTAACTTTGTAAAAAAATGGTTTTGATAAATAATGTTTGTAAAGTACTTTTCTTAATAATCTTCTGTGAGGACTCTGATTCCGACTCCGACTCCACAAACATGGCGGAAATGCAAACTCAGAAAAAAATGACTGACTGTGCAGACGATTTTTTGATTATTTATTCATTTGTGTTATTTTATTTATTACTATTATTTTTTTTTGGCAGACGATTTTTTTTGTAACAAAAGTGTTTCATTCACGAGGGCATTTTATTCTTTATTTATATTTAACAACTGGCAACGGTTTAAAAGTGAAAATCGAGACATTTTATCGACGGACGAGTTTTTTTTCCTTTCTTTGATAAAATGTGTTTTGATGTACTTTGTACTTTTAATTTTTTTTTTTTTTTGAAAACGATTGAGGAATTTTTCTACGGAAGAACTGTAACAGTTACATTCTTTAAAAGGTGCGACAAAACTGCATTTATTCATTTATTTACTTTTTATGTCTCTATTTCATCTGATGAGAGGGGTATATTTTGCTTTTAGAAATCAGCTTTAAGTGCTAAAAAGGTATGTTTGACATAATGTTTAGTCTCAGATGATCAAGAGAATAATGATCAGATGCTAGAATGCCGATGTCGATGTACGGGAAAGTAGGCTCGTTTAGTTCTTGACAGAACTTCTTGTTCTGCTTTCTCTTACTGCAAGAAGGATGTAATAGCAACTAAAGCTCTTGTAGTAATAAAAAGCTTTCGATACTTCAATTAAAAGTGTAAATATTTATGACTTCAATGCAAAGTTGCTATGAGACTACGTGAAAAAAATAACCTATCGTATAAAGCTAGAGCACTGTTGAGATGACCAGCATTTTCTGCTCGATATCCATTTAAAAATAAACTTGGTTCTAAGGATTTTTCTAGTAGTGAAAGCTCAAACGGTCACTTGAATAATAATAATAATAACAATAATAATCATCATCATAATTGTAATAATATTAATTACAATAATAATAAATTAACGTGTTCATGTCAACAAATTAAAAACTCTAGTTCCATATGTGTACTGCTTTACAACAATCAAGTTCAATGACAATCTGAAAGGAATAATCTGACTGCTCAAAATCTTTGTGAATCGGTTCAAACGTTCGTTATACTGATGGAATAAGCCAATACTGTGAGTTTTCAGTTGTGATGATAGTCTGAAAGCATTAAACTGATTAAGAAAAATATTTGATGCTCTGTGAAAGCCCTTAATGTACTAACTTGCATAATCCAATGCTGCGAGTTCAGAGTCTCTAGATACTTTGAATGAGATTGATCAAAATGGATTATTTTACAGTTTGGTGGATTCAGATAAACATGAACTATTTCTCAACTTCATCACTATAGGTCAAAATATTTAATTTTCTTGGAAAGGATTTCTATTCTTTAAGATTCATAGCATTTTGGTGAAAATATTTGAATTTGTTTCAGTCAAGTCACCCACTCCTGGTGCTGGCACCACGTCACCGATATTCAAGCCGTCGAAAATACCACCGACCGTTCCAGCAAAACCGAAGACGCCACCAGCTGTGAACCACGCCGTGCCCTTTGCACCACCCAAGCCAGCCCCTCCACCACAAACGGATGGGCCTACTCATGGACCCTGCTCCGATTGCGGAAGGATGATTATGTAAGTGGGTTGAATTAATGCTTTTCATTAATTTACTTAATCCACATAAATAAAACAAAGAATATATATGTTTATATATATGTGTGTACCTTATACAAATTCACAGTTTACGTCGGATCTGGACGAAATTTGGCAGGCAGATACTTGGGCACCCGGGAAGGATCATAGGGTGGTTTTTGAGCGGGAAAAAAGTACTGATCCGTTCGAATTTCGAATAAAGGACTTCAAAATGGCTCTATCTAGCAAAATACTTATCGGATCTTCTCGATCATGGTCTCATTCGAAAGAACGCAAAAAATATCTTTTAGGAAAGTTTCCTTACCAAGGGTGTTCAAAACCACTAATCGATATCTTCACCCTGAAGAAAGATATGGGCATTTGAAAATTTGAAAATATACATTTTAAATTGGATTTATAAAAATCGTCTGCATGAGCGTGAAAGAAATTAAATAGCGTGAAATAAATTATTGATAGCAAAAAGGTGTAGCCATTTTGTTCTTGAACATAAACAAATAAAATTTGCTTTGCTTTCTGTAGCGAAAACTTTTTTGGCGATTGATTCATTTTTCGTACTGCGCAAAATGTCGACTTTAATCTAATCGGGACTTTTATAGACACGCGTTACTTGACATAAATTTTATTCTCAAGGTATAACGGGCAGAGCCGGGCCACGCAGCTGGTTGTAAATATTTTGAACATTTCTGAAACATTTCATCTGGTCGTTTAAGCAGTTGCAGTGCAAGCATTTTCGAACCTCCCGTTTCGGTGTTGTGTGACTGCTGTGGCATTAACTTTTAACTCATATAATCAAAATGAAAAAATAAAATTATGATAAAAGTCGCAAAAGTAAGCCAATAATTGCAATTGCCAAGTATGTTTGATAAAAATAACGTGGATCTCTAATTTTTGGTCTGCAACGTATCTCTTTAAATTTTTGTACATTTCAAACTAAAAAGGAGAGAAACAAATGTTCTCAGTATAATCATTTGTTTTCATTTTACTTAAATATTTCATTCTATTGTATTTCAGAAACTTTGATTTGTAGTTATAATTTCATATTGAAATTCATTTTTTTTTGAACAAAAATATACCGCAGACTTTATTTACAGCATCTTTTAACATATGAAAATATTGGAATACAAAATCAAAGCTCGGTAGACTTTTTTCCCTCTTTTCGAAACATCAAATGGTAACGGCTTTTACAATTCTGAATAGAAAATCCGCTCATACCCGTAAATATGCATTTGAGTGACATACTTAGCTGTTTTTCTCGAATATTTGACTGTTTAACAATTCCAACATGATAAATAGCTTTCACGTGTCATCCGACTGTCGTTGGAGAAAGAAAAAATGCTTTCCAGTTGACAGTTCCTTATGTAATTGTTGTATGCTGTCGACACTGATAAACAGCTTTACATTGCAGACATGCATGAATGCACAAATGATTGAACGAATTAGAGATAAAGCATTTTACACAATCAGTGGAAAAAAAGTCTTCGTCAATAATACGTTCGCAATGAGCTTAATTCAGACATTGTGAGATTTATTTTTTAGCAACTTTAATTTATTGAACACATTTTATTTTTAGCTATTATTGATGCCATCTATTTAAATCAAATATTTTGTTAGAAGAAAGCAATGTTATTGAGAAAAAAATAATTAAAAATAAAATAAAATTAATAAATAAAATAAATAAAAAAAAAAAAAAAAAAAAAAAAAACTCAACAAAAACTCATAATGCGAAAAGCTCTTGAAGCATAACTTCAATGTACTTTTTTCTTTAGTGCAAAAAATATCTTGCATCTTTAGCTCCAATTACGTAAAAAATACTTTGAATTTTTATTGCAAGGACAAATAAAATATATGCAACGTGAAAATTATAATGATAATATAGTCATAAAGTAGAACTAAACCGGTAACTATACAGTTAGGGTGCATCTAAAAATACTTTCTTTGGTATCAAATTTCTAATTGTGAGAAAAAGTTGTCTTATATTTTTGTTGGCAAGTGCGCATTTTTTTTTTTTTTTGAATCTGAATTAATATCTTCAGTTTTCTCTAGTGCTGTTTATTATATAAAATTCGTCAATTTTTATCATTTTTTCAAAAAATGAGAAACAGTAATTAGTTTTAATAGTACCAAAACGTTGCCATACCTTTCTTAGAGTTGTGCAATTTTGTTCTGAGTTAATATCTTTAATTACCTCTAGGGCCATTCATTATCTAAATTTTTATCTTTTTTTTAAAATCGCTTTCACTCCTTTTTCCTTCATTAATAAGAAATACTAATTCTTAAATTCAATACGGTCCATAAGTTGCCATACGAAATCTTTAGAAGCACGGACAAATTTTTTTTCGATGTGGATCAATGACTTCAGTTGCTTCTGGGACCGTTCATAATACAAAATTCGTTAATTTTATCGTGTTTTACAAATATTTTTTTTGAATAAGTAATTGGAATCCTTAGTTCTAATAGTTCCAAAACTGTTCACAGGCTCTAAGGATACCATATGGCAACTTTTAGTCACCATTGGAACTAAAGATTATTATTTTTAATGAATAATAACAAAAAAAGGTATTAAAAAAACGATAAAATTAAAGAGTTTTGTATAACGAACGAAACCAATGGTAACTGAAGATATTAAGTCAGAAACTGCCCGTGCAAAAATTTTGTACACGCTCCAAGGATAGAATGTGACAACATTTTGGCACCATTGAAACTGGAATTTTGTATGATAATTGGTCTTAGTGGCAACTGAAGATGTTACACAGATCAAAAACATTTTGTGCACCCTGCAAAAATTGAACTGTTGTTTTTACAGTATAATACTGGCAGCTGAGGTTCCAATTTAAAACTGTAAAATGCATAGTAATAAACTGTGAAACTAGCAAATTTTACAGTTTGTTGCCGTATAATTTAGCTGCATTATACTGTAAAAACAATAGTATAATACTGGCAACAGAGAGTACAGTTTAAAACTGTAAAATGCACTGTAATAAATAGCAAAATTAGCAATTTTACAGTTCATTACTGTAAATTTAGTAATTTTAATTTAATACGTAAAGTTACTAATTTTACAGTTAATTACTGTAAAATTAGCAATTGTTACCGTTTATTACTATAAAATTAACTGTACTATACTGTGAAAACAACATTCATTTTTTACAGTGCATATACTAACTATAACATAAGGCACCTTTTCAGTACAATTGAAAATTTGTTTGCAAAATAAAGTTTTTTTTAGTGCAATGCAGTGATAGTGAATGTACACTGGCGGAAAAAAAAATCCCAACACCAAGAAAGACTTGTGTTAGTTAAACGAAATTTGGTAAGCATCTTTATACAACTGAAAGATGACATCGATTGAAATTTCCCGCTCCGCGCATAAATGTGGCGTAGCAGGCGTCACTCAGAACATGCAAATAAAGCTTGTTTTAAAAGCGTGTTGCAAAGCTCGTGAGTATTATTTTTCCGTGAAATTTGACGAATTTCATTCATGTTAGCCAGGAATGCCTTTAAGAGGACAAAGAAGCCATTATCAACAGCTCACTGGAGATCTGTTGTAATTTTTGATGAAAACAGATTCTGCCTTAGTGCCAGTGGTGGCTGTGTATTGTTCAGAAGGAGGCCAGGGGACCGCCTGCATCCAAGCGGTCTACGGCCTAGACACACGGGACCCACACCTGGAGTCATGGTCTCTGGAGCAATTTCTAACAACAACGAGGGCACTCTTGTGGTTATCCCAAACTCACTGACTGAAAATTTGTCGTCAGTCTGGTAATTTAATCAGTAGTACAGCCCTTCATGAGTAGCATTCAAGAGGGAGTTTTTCAACAGGATAACGCTCGCCCTCACATCGCTGCTGCAACGCAATGTGCTCTACAGAGTGCTGACATGTTACCATGACCTGCAAAATCACCAGGTCTGTCTCCAATTGATAACTCATGGGATATCATTGGACGGCACCTCGAGCATCATCCGCAGTCAGCAATGACGATCCTAATATTGACACAACAAGTGCAACAAGCATGGCACTCCATACCACAAAGTGACATTCGGCACCTGTATGACATAATGCATGCACGCTTTCAGGCTTGCCTTCAAAATTCTGGAGGTTACACCCTCTATTAAATTAACATAATTTCACATTTGCACAGCATTTTCTTGAGCTTAAATTAGCCAGTGATCTTGTACATTTAATCAATTAAACATGTCAACCAGACAATTGCATTACCCAAATTTCATTACTCTACAGTAATTTTTTCTTGGTGTTGGGATTTTTATTCCGCCAGTGTAATAATTAATGAATCCCAGAACCGTCACTGTAACTTTTCCGTGAGACGTTTTGCTATTAGTTTAATAGTTAACTTCCCTGTAAGCTATAGAGATCGTCTCCAGGTCATACTACTAGCTATACCGTAACTCACAATTGAATTGCTTGGAGGATGAAGGGGCTAAGTTATATTAAAAAAAATAAGAACTCTGTACAATGGTAAGCAATGGATACAGGTAAGCAAATAAAACTTGGTACATTAAAACGTAGATATTAAACCAATTTCATACGCACACTAATGAGAAAACTATAAAACAAAAAAGCTGCAACAATAAAACTTTGAACTTTAATTACTGGCAATTTCTGTTTTGTCTCATAACCTTTTCATCTCCCAAGCCCTTCAATTATAAACCTTTTTGGTTAAAAATATCAAACAATAAAAGCATAAAACGAAAAAAGTTAAAAAGAAGACAGTATAAAGGGAGGGTCTTTCTTTCACCGTCCCGCTTCTCTTGAAAACTGTCGCACCTCCATCAAAACAGTTCGTTATTCTTTCTAGTAATTTAAAGTTTTTAGGCAAAACGCTATTATCACTTCAGAGAGTTAATTGTGAAATCCCCCTGTTAGGCAGGGATTCAAGTGAAACACCATTGCAATCGCTACTGGAAGTGAATTACATTATCATGAACTTAACTTGGCACTGACGTCACTACGGGTGGAGCCAATAAGAGCTCACAAGCAGTCAGTGATCTCCTCTTATTCGCCAAGTAGGCTGTGACGTTTTATCTAGCTCGTTTTTCATAGGCAAACGTCACGATGTTTTTATCAAGAAACGTTCTAATGTAATTCATTTCCAGTAGCGATTGTAATTTGCGATCGCCTGTTTCACTTGAATTCTTGCCTTATATAACAAGAGTTTGACCAATCAAAATCTCTATAGTTTAACGTGATAGTGTGCGATAACTACTGGTACTTCAAGAGAGGAAATTTGACTACACGTGAGAAAAATAACTGAAACATTTAATTTCATTTAACGAACGATTACTGTTTCATGATAATATTAACAAATATCTGTAGCGTCGGTAATATCATCAGTGTATCTTTGACTGATCATTTACGTAAAAGAACAAGTTCTTTTTTCCTTTTGAGTAAGCAAGCTGACGTAGTTAGTAATAAAACCAACTAATCAGCACGGTTTTTGGTTTCAGAGATGAAAAAAGTTGAATAAAATGAAGTTTTGGATTTCTATTAAAATAAAAAGCTCAAACACATGAAAATTAGCAGCATTATACTATGAAGTAATTTGATCATGGAAAAAAACACCGATATCAGGTGTATTTTTGTTTTTTATTTTACTACTGTGTGATACAGAGAGCTGCCAGTTTTTGAGTCTATGCTAAAAAGTTAGCTGTAAAGAGTAAATTTCTTTTTTGTTATCGAAAAAAGCCTAGATAAGAAAAATGAGAAGAATATACATTATATCAGACTTTATTTTGTTACTATTACTATATGTTATCAAAAATTTCAAAGAAGGAACTGCGCTCTTAAGCTTTAAAAGTCTTTCTTTGACCTTTTCAATATTCCTGTACTATTTTGTTCAAACACAGAAGATTATGTGTGTAGAAGTTATAACCAAAAATACTATTTTTGTGACATTTCTAAGCTATACATAACTTGTATGGAAGCCGACATGGAATAGTAGAGAGTTTTCATTCTTTTTTTTTTATCTCGTCTGCAACATGTTACACATTCTTTACGAACATATTTTAATATCATGCTTTCAAAAAATCCTCTTATATTTTGTTTTCCTTTTCTTCCGAATATATTATTGATAAAAACCGATGTTATATGATGGTGCTGAAATGTGGATTTCAGTAAAGCATACTGCCTCTCACACAAAGAAGGCACTCTTAGCTTCTGTAAAAAGGTTTCTGCCCCCCAGTTCGATTATTACCAAAGCTAGACGGATGAGCCCCCATGAGGACTAAACTGCAATCTATGGATGGTATAAACGAACTGGCGGTGTATTGCATGTAGTCGTTTAGTGTTTAAACTTAAAAGTCATGTAAATTTATACTAAAATAAAATTTAGACGATTAGTTAAAAAATAAGATTGCTTTTTTATTGGTTGCGAAATCAATTTATAAACCTGGTATTCCTTACTCATTGGTCATACTATTTCAAAATGATGAGCTAAAATGAAAAACGCATATCCATTTTTAGCATTCGCAGTAAAATGCAATTCCGTAAAATAGCACTACTTTTAATACAACACGGGGCAATTTATATTTAAGATTCCAAACATGAATAATATGTTATGTTGCATATTATTTCACTCAACAACTGTTTACTATAATGATACTTTAGCGTGCTAAAATAAGAAACAATTCGCAACACCTATCAGCAAGGAGGGAAAACAGAGTTTTTGCATTAAATTTAGAATAAGTACTAGAATATTTACGTTGAATCAATTTCTTTGAACGAAATATCTTTCACTCGTAAGACAGTTGAAATTTGTAAAACGAGTTTTCTCTTGAGAAAAATTACATTGTTTTTCATTGAAACTATTCTTGAACAATAGTTTTCGGGATAGTTGTTCAAATCTCCGAGATTGTTTATTTTAACTTGACGTGACATAAAAATTAAATTTCATTTTGATGTTTACACAGTTTGAGATCAAGCAAAGCTTGATATATTTCCAAAATATGAACTATCAAAAAATTTTCCTGTTTGTTTTATGAAGTTGTATTTCATTTATTAGGGCGTTTTTCGTATCTTTTTTCCTTCGTTTAAGAGGTCTAACCAGTTTCTTAGCTTGACTTATAACCTGGATTATTTTGCTATAAAATTATTCCTATCGAAAGTTGTATGTGTGATATATCAAAACGCTGTGTAAGAAGTATATACACATCTTTTTTAAAAAATTTTTATACTAACCGGACATGAAAGTGTAGTAAAAGAAAATTTTCATTGGAGGTAAATTCGCAATGAAAACTTAACGAGTGTTTTTAAATGTTTACAATTTCACGAGTGTTTTTAAATGTTTACAATTTCTTTCGAAGTTTACCAGGAACTGGACAGTAGCAGGATTTTGTTTTGTATGGCAAAGACTATTGCTCGACCGATGGCAGTTTTGGCCGATTAATTTTCGTTTCAAAACGCCGATGACCGTTGCGAATGGCCGTTGGAGAAACTTTACAATTGACGGCTAAAATGTGTGTTTCAAACATTTTGAAGGAAAAAGAGTATTTAGTATACTGCAAAAACGTATGACTGTCCATAATAAAAAATGAATGGATATACAGGGTGGTTATAAATTAACAGGAGGTGTTTGGAGCAATATAGCTCGCAAACTACTGGCGAAATATTGCCCAATTTCGTGAGCGTGCATATTAGACCATGGGATTTTGATTTCATGAATAAAAAAAATTAGTTTGAAAAATCACCACCAGGGGGAAATTTGGCGCTGAACAAGTGTGTTATTCTGATTATCGAAGAATTAATTGCTACTGACAAAAAATGCAGCCATTTTATTTGCAAAAATGACTTTTTTGTCACAAATGTGATTCGATATGATCGCCATTGTAAAGTTGTAAGAACTGCATACGATGCACAACATTTTCTACGGCAGCTCGTAACATATCAGAATGGATTTCTTGATGAGAATGCTCCCAGTCCGCCATTTTATACAGATGATCGCTAAACGCAACGCGTTTATGCACATTATTGCATTCCATTTGGTTAAATGGACCGCTATTTTGTTCGTGGGGATTTTTTTTTAAATAGAAAAGTCTACGGCGATCATATTAAACCTCATTTGCAAAGAACAATCATTTTTGCTTGGCGAAATTGATTTATGCAGCATCTTTTCAAGTTTAATTCGCGATATTCAGTGTAATACACTTTTACAGCGCCAAATTTCCCCCTGGTGGTGATTTTTCAAACTAATTTTTTTTATTCCAGAAATCAAAATCCCATGGTCTAATATGCACGCTCACGAAATTGGGCAATATTTCGCCCAGTAGTTCGCGAGCTATAGGGCTCCAAACACCTCCTGTTAATTTATAACCACCCTGTATAAATATGATAGCAAAATCACGATCGACGTCATATTTGCTCTTCGAATTAACTCATTTAACTCGATTATATTCAATTTAGTCGAATTCTATTCACCAGTAGCTTAGCAAAAAATTTCCTTCAGGGAGGGGGTAAAGAAAATTTATGGTTACTTTATTGGTAGATACAAATGATTGTAATCGATTCGATTGAATTCTGTTACAGTTGAATTTGCCCCAAGTTAGCTATTGTTTTCGAGTTGGTAAGGTGACGAATTTTATATTGGTGAATCAAATCTTATTTTTCCACATGCCTAGTTGAGCACGACAAAGAAGTTCCATTATGCTTGAAATGAAAAAAAAAGGAAAAAAAATGATGTAAGGAGGTTTAAGCAAATATGTATCATAAGCACTATTAAACTGATTTAAAAAAACACTACTTACTTTTTTTACAAAAGTTCTTTATCCCAAAGTTTCAATTTGTTTACTTTTATTTAGAGGACAATTTGTCAGTTTGAGTGACAGAACCCTTCATGAAGAGTGCTTTAAATGTAGTACCTGTGGTGCATCTTTGAAAAACATAGGTATGTATAAATTATTAAATATTTTACTTTGCGATATTGAACATAACAAGTGTAGCTTAAATTTTCTTAGTACCGCAGAGTACTTTATTTTTATTGATGATTTAGACAACAGCAATTTTTATTAAAAATATTACTAAATTTAGGTTTCCACAACATAAATAACAAGCTCTACTGTGAAATGCACGCTAGACTAGCAGCACGAGTAATAGCAGGGAGTGCTACTGGAGTTCCAGCTACACCAGCTGCACCTGCAGCTTCATCGTAAGTATACTTTTTTCTCAAGAGTAACTTTTGGCCTCGGTAAAAAAATCTTCTCTCTAAGTCTTTGAACATGAATCCCTATATACAAATTAACAACTCAGTATTGCATGCATAATAAACTTCAAACTCATCCACAGTGTATTTTTTCATCTCTACGGTATATTTGAAAAACTATATTGTGGAGAAAACGAGTATTTTCTTAACTCCAAAATTGGATGTGATTCGTTAGCTTTATGCATGTGAATCACGTTCTTACTTATCTCATGTTGACTTAAGAAAAAAAAATTAATTAGTGGTTGAATTTGTGTTAAGAATATATATTTTTGTATTTGATTCTAGAAAAGTAGAACTAATTTATGAAGGGGGAAAAATAAAAGATTCAATAGTTCTAAAGAATGTTTTAAATAAAAGTAAAAACGGTTTATTTTCAAGAAATTAAGACTGCATTCTAACCTCATGTATCAAAGCACTCTAATTTTGTTTGTTGTAGATATGCACCGCCACCACTCCCCAAATCTACTCAAGCACCTCCGGCTGTTGCTCCAAAAGCAGCTGCTGCTCCAAAGCCAGTATCTGCGCCACAAGCTGCTCCATCATTTACTCCAGCAAGTGCTCCATCTCTGACGCCACAACCAGCCACCCTCCCTTCTTTGCCGCCTTCCATCGTGCAACAAACAGTGCCCACCCCATTCGGGCAAAACCTGACCAACTTGCCACATACCCCGAGTTCATCCGGTGGTCTGGCTTTCAGAAGTATTTCACCGCAACCTTTTAAAGTGAGTGAAGAATTTTCATACACTGCGAAAAATGATCTGTTGTTTTTACAGTATAACACTGGCAGCCGAGGCTGCAATTTAAAACTGTAAAATACACAGTAATAAACTGTAAAAAGTTAGAACTTTTAGTTTATTGCCGTAAGATTTAGCTGTATTATACTGCAAAAACAACAGCATAATACTGGCAGTAGAGGTTCCAGTTTAAAAATGTAAAGTGCAAGGTAATAAACTGTAAAATTAGTAATTTTACAGTTTGTTACTGTAAAAGTAGCAGTTTTACAATTTAGTACTGTAAAATGAGAATTTTATTACTGTAAAATTAGCAATTTTTGCAGTTTATTACTATAAAATTAGCTGTATTATACTGAAAAAACAACATTCATTTTTCAAGGGTGTACATAAAAAAGGCGACGTGAAGATGAGCCAAAATGTCATACGACCAAAAAATACCTTCATTTTCCCGACAGTTTATTTTTAATTAAACTTTAAAAACGTGCAACTTCTAAAACAAAGCTAAGTCTCGTCTGGCGTTAACTTTGGTGTAAAACCAGGCCAACGCATCAGTCATTTTGGATATCTGGTAACCCTAGATTTGCAGCAAAAATCCAATCCGAAATGCTTTCTCGTTTACAAAGTTGCCTTACTAAGATCACCTTGTTCACTTGTGACGTCTCCAGCGAAACCGGAACCGCGGCTGAGTGCGTTTTGAGACTAATTTCTTAAAGAAAGTAAATGGGATGAAACTAAAAAAAAAAATAAATAAAAAGAGCTCACCCCATGTTTTTAATCATGCGCTTCCAGAAAAAAACATTTTTTGAAAAAGGTGAAACAACCTAATTGTAACATTTGGAACTTGGCAAATCGACCTTTGCATGCTTTACTAATCTAAATTGTGAACACAATGAATGCAATTATCTGCCCAACGATAAATTCCCTCCCTTTCTTATCTTTTTACACAAATTTATAGAGTTATTTTTAGCTGCAATGATATTTTTTTTCTTTATTTATGGGAGCAATTTAAGTGTAAACTGATTATCATACTAGGTAATTGTTTTCGTCTTTATCCTCGAAATTTTCCCTGCTAATTATGCGTATAATTAAGATTTTTCACAGGCTATCAGACAGAAAAGCAATCACTTTCTCCAACATAAATCAATTTATCTTATCATTAGTTAAATGAATTAATTGCTATTTTTAAACATGAAACATTTTACTGCTTTCTTAAATATGACTTTTAATAGAACCAGTATGTAATAGATGCGTTTTATTCTTCTATAGTGCATGTTTGCTTGCATTTTTAATAGAATTAAAACCAACACTAATGTTTTTAGGTAGTAGCGCTAGCTACTGATTAAAACAAATATATAATACAGTTAATTAAGATAACGTCAATATGAAAAAGTATTAAATCACACATTAAATAATACATGCTGTATTAACTTGCGTTGTGGTTACAAAAAGCAAATCTTCAGAGAGGAACAATTTTTAATCTTTCATTGGTGCGCTGTATTTATCAAAGGAGCCAAATAAGCTTTTTTGGTAAATGTTACTTCACCAAAAACTTTTATTTGAACACAGAAAAACTCACGAGAATCCGTCCCGAAGTACGGAATCTCGTAAGTTTTTCTGCGTTCAAATAATATTAAAACCACAAAAGCTCCGGGACCAGATAATATTTATCCAAAAATTATAGTAGAATGTGCAGAGGAATTAGTTGACGCTATATATTCAATGCTTCATATAACTCAGGGATAGTGCCAGAGGACTGGAAACTAGCTAACATTACACCACTCTTCAAGAAAGGGTCTAGAGGTAATGCAGGAAATTATAGGCCTGTGAGTCTGACTTCAGTGGTATGTAAAATTTTTGAAACATTGATCAAAATTAAGATTATGAATTTCTTAGAAAATAATGGGCTGTTGAGTAGTTTGCAGTATGGTTTCAGAAAAGGTAAATCGTGTGCTACTAATTTATTACATTTCTACCACAAGGTTACCTTGGCTTTAGATAGCAAAAAATGCGTAAATGTTGTTTACATAGATTTTCAAAAAGCTTTCGATAAGGTACCGCATGTAGCACTACTCAGTAAATTAGCTGGTATAGGGGTAGGAGGTAAAATTCTAGTTTGGGTTAGGAATTGGCTGACAGGAAGGAAACAAAGAGTAGTTGTTAGGGGTAACTATTCTAAATAAAGTGAGGTTTTAAGTGGGGTTCCCCAAGGATCAGTTTTAGGTCCCCTTTTGTTTATTATTTTTATGAATGACATTCATGAAAATGTTTCTGGAAACATGAATTAATTTGCCGATGATGTCAAACTTATGGGGGTTGTAGAAAATGACGAACAAATAAATCAGCTGCAACAGGATTTGGATCATATTACTAAATGGGCAGACAAGTGGAGTATGGCAGTTAATGTTGGGAAATGTCAAGTGCTGCATTTCGGTCATGGAAATAAGCATACAAGCTATTTTTTACAGGGTTCAGTCATTAGTAGGGCAGATAATGTTATGGATCTAGGTGTCTTAATAAATCAGGATTTCAAGTCTAGTCAACAGTGCAGCATAGCTAGTAACAAAGCCAATAGGATGCTTGGGTTTATTAATAGATCTATTTCAAACAAATCTAAGAAGGTTCTTCTGCCTCTATATAGAAGTTTGGTAAGACCCCATTTGGAGTATGCTGTTCAGCTTTGGTCTCCTTATCTGAAGAAAGACATTAATTTATTGGAAAGGGTACAAAGAAGGGCTACAAGGTTAGTAAATGGGTTTTCTAATTTAGACTATGATTCCAGACTTAGAATGCTTAATATGTATAGTCTTGAGCAAGGGAGAACCAGAGGGGACATGATTCAGTTATTTAAATTTATTAAAATGAATGATGTTGCAGGGTTGGATTTTTGCAAGGAAAGCAGGACAAGGGGTCATCGTTTTAAGCTGTTTAAACCTCAGGCGAACCTGGAAATTCGAAAAAATTACTATTTTAGCAGGGTAGTGGGAACTTGGAACAGCTTACCGGAAGAGTCGGTAAAGAGCAATGAAGTAGATGGCTTTAAGAGGGCCATTGATCTTCATTGGGGTCTTTAATTTGACTAGGACCAGCCAAGTTGGGCCCAGAGCCTGCTGATGGTCGCCACATTTGTATTTGTATTTGTATTTGTAATATTTCTTCAGCGTGATGTCTTTGGTTCTCTGCACAGGATTCACTTGTAACACCGAAGCTCACGAGATAAGTCTTCAAAAGATTTCAGTCCTTTGATAGGGTTGACTTTATTTTTTACTATATTCTGAAGCTATGTTTGTACTTTCAAAAAATAATTATTTTTCTTTCTTGCGTTTTTTCTTCTAGAGGATTTCTGGAGAGTTTCACAAAGTAGTTGCACCGTCTAGCCCAACTCCTGGATCCTCTTCTTCTGCTCCTCTTGCATATTCTTCGGGTCCTTTACCATTTGAAATGAAGCCTTACATGCCACCAGACACTGTAAGGAAAAAACAGGAAAAGTAAATTCTATAAGGTAGATTGGGGGAAGACGCCGTAGTTTTTAAATTTATTTTACCAGCGGGTGACGAGCTCCGCTCGGAGAAAACAGGTATCGAAGCTAACTCGAAGATTTAAATTTCCAATTGTGATTTGTGCGTTCTGCATGTTGAAAACGTAGCCTGAAAATTGATGAGTGTTGAAATGTCGGATTTTGTTGACGGTGATTTGAAATTGAAATCAGTTTCTTAAATGCTTTTTTGGAAATTACAATATTTGGAATTAGTTCGCCATATTGGCTATAGATGGCAGCACGTTACCGCTTGAAACCTATTAGGCAATAGACTAAGAAAAATATCCTATCTGTAACTCCGAACTGCTCGACCGTAGCGCTTCAAAACCGGCGCCAATCGATTCCTTGTGGCCAACCCCCCCCCCCCAAGTTTACCGGAGTTTATTAATTTTGGGGCGATTTTCGACTTGGCTACCATTCCTTGTATCATAGTATAGGATATCAAATAGCGCATTGATTTAATTTTTAAAAGTCCACCATCTATTCACAAAACGTGGAACTATGAGATGGTAAAAAGTGGAGTTTGTTTTGAAAAACTATTTTTTACTACCGAAAATTAATTATTACAAAACACTTCCATTTCGCCATTTTCTCCATACCTTTGGGGAAGACAATTTGTCGTAGGGGCAAGATATCGTACACGAAGTGCAAGTGGAATGTATTTCATCGAATCACATTTTTTTTCGACAATTCGGTGTAGTGTTTCAGATCTATGTTTCGAGCAGGATCATTCTTTTCTTTAGGGCGTGTCGTAAAGCATCTTCCCCAAACGAAAATACGGCGTCTTAGCCAAAGTCTTTTAACAATTTTTCGGGTACTCAGCAGAGCGATAAAAATAACAAAACCCTATAGAAACACCTCTTAAACCTGCAGTAAACGAAAACCAATTGATGTATACTGTCAGTGTGAATGCTCTTTCATTCTAACTGACTAGCTGGCTGGTTTTGTTGATGATTGTGAGATAAGAACATGATACTGCATCTTCTCCAATACGGCGTCTTCCACCAATCTACCTTACGCATTATAGTTTCATAATAATACTTACATAGTGATACGTTTGATTATTATATTAAGTTTTCACTATACTAGTGGTCAAACAGTGTCTGTTCATATCATAAAATACTGATTAATGCATACACGAATTGAGAGAGACATAGCCGGCAACATGGCGAATGCAATTTTAGAAATTATTGTTCTAGGGATGTTAGATTAGCTTAATAATGGAAAATCATTTTCTCTCAAGTGAATAGAAATGTTGAAGTACGTACTTGCATTAGAGTAACTAGATTAGTATTTGTTCCATAAGTCAACAGTGAGTTCATAACGGGTTAATAAATGTGTTATAGTTATTTCGCTGCTTGAAATGAACAGTGGCATATTTGCAAAACACTACTTTTCAGAAGAGCGTTTCAAAGTTTTTGCAGTAAAACGGTATTTTGAAGTAAAATGGTATTAAGGGTACTTATGCCGAATGAACTTACAGAGACATAGATGTTCCTCCTCCAAGCACTTCTTCAGAACTGACGCAATGGCGTCTGTGTCGTTGTTTACTAGAAGCGCGCCAAAATACCAACTATGCACAACGACACTAGCGATTGCTGCGTGATATTTTGAAACTAGAGATATGCCGATATTACCACAAGAAAGAGTAAAAAAAAAAAGAATGTTTTGATGGAATAAAAAAAAATCGATTTTTGCAGATAAGCCACTGTTCATTTCAAGCAGCGATTTGTACTATATCGATTTCGTCTAAGCTAATTAATTTTCTGTTGTTCTATGCTTTATAAAATTTTGGTGTTGCTCTGAGTTTTGATATAATAGACGTAAAATAGTTTATGCTAAGGATTAATGATAACTTAGACATTCAGAGGAACATAGATTTTTTAATTAAAAAAAGAAAACCCTAAAAAATATTGATAAAAAAATAATTAAATGAATAGCAATCAATTTGTTATACTTTAGCTGATAAACAATAAATGTTGAACCTTATCAATCAGGAAAGTAGCAACAAGAAAGGAATCACAATTTTCGCGTAGAAACTGAAGACTAAAGTACCAGCTACTGTCAGTCAAAAGAAAATTTAATCAATAAAAGCATTAAGTATGAACTATCGATATTAAGCAGTCATAATAACAATAAAATTTAAACTATTTTAATGACTACTAAAAAAGTACAACATTCAACTAAGCTTTCATTAAAATATATAAAAGAAAAACGGCAAATTTTTTGCTAAACTTGCTTTAATGCTTTATTAGTAATTAAATTTTAAATAAACTTGAGTAAACTCTCTCCATTTTTATAAAAAATTCCAAAGCAAACATTTGGATAATTGCCTATTACCGATGAAAAGAATTATGCATAAGTTATATTCAAACATTGTTAAAAAATTAGATGATGGGCAGACTATAAAGCAAATGATGCATAATAGATTTTATTTTACGAAAAACCATTTTTTTAATGTTTTTCACGTGGGTTTTATGCAGATCAGTTGATTCCTCCTTATTTTAAAAAACTGAAATAATGTATTTTTTCACTGTAACTAGAGATAGTATTTTGTGATTACACTCGTTTTTCTTTTTAATTGAAAAATTAAATCCAGAATAACATTTAAGCTTTAGAATCAGTCACAGACATACAAGAAAAATATTTTGCTATTGCCTGAATAAATAGTGCAAAAATACATTGATGTACCTAGGGTTTAGAGAGGGGCTCTTGCCTGTGGCCCAGCAGCCAGAAGAATTTTGAACGATTTAAAAAAAGAAGGTTAAGGAGAAAAGAAAATATTATACTACTAGTTAATAAATACGGAAAATCAATCTTCTAATGAGAAGGACAGAATCAGGCATAGTTAAAAACATTTTTAAAAAGAGTATCAAAGTTAAAACACTGTCTTTAAGTTTGCCGAATAATCAAAATTTCCTGAATAAGGAATTGTTTTGAGAGGTCACAGTGACCTACTATGGCAATCATGAAGGGGATGGGGCGCAATTTCTTAAGTTCACCACGGGTGCTCGACCCTCTAGGTACTAGAAGTGTATGATGCAGTCTAAGATACTATAATATGACACTAAGTATTTATTTCAGCAAATAATATATATCCGTTATTTATTCATTTAAATTTTAATTTGTTATTAGCCAAGGTCTTCTCTGTTTTCATCTGTGTCCGACTCTTCAATTGCTTCGATGACTGAATTTTCTCAAAGTAGTCAAGTGTCTCAAGAAACGCAGATAGTACAACGGACAACCCAAGTTACACAGCAAATAACTCAGCAAGTGTCGCAGTCATCTCAACAACATATATCGCAGTCGTCCCAACAACAGTTGCAATCGTCTCACTCAAACTTTTCTGTGGATTACAAGCAGGTGGCCGGACAGCCAAGTAAGTTCACAGAATTTGAAGATTGCATGCAATGTACGATGGTTGAATGAAAAGTAATGCCTCCATCTTCATTACTTGGTTTTGGATGGGAATATTTTAATAAATCAAACGCTTAAATAATCCTTAGAATGTGATCTTTAATTACCAATATTCATTTTTCCACATAATCGCCAGACAATTGCATACATTTTCGCCAACGGTGAACCAGTTTTTTGAAGCTGTCACGGTCGACGCTCGGTTTCCGTAACCACAGCCTCACAGTTCTCTCAACATCTGCATCAGAAACATAATGAAATCCCCGTAGATCTTCTTTCATCATTGGGAAAAGATGGAAGTCAGACGGTGCTAAAACTTTATGCTTGTGAAACTCGGTGGTTGCTGTCACAGGACGTCCAACTCTTTGTTTGTCACGCAAATCAGATGTTCAACATCTTTGAACTTACTCGCCTACGACGCACAGTACTCACATTAACGCAATCACCATAAACAGCTTGCGTTCTCTGATGAATCTTCTTTGGGGTGAAACCTTCTGCTGTCAAGAATTCTATGACTGCTTATGTGGCTTAAATCGCATTGACCGACCATCTGCGCAGGGTTACATACTTTACACTCTAAAATCTGAACCGTTTAGTGCAAAGGCTTCTTACCAACTGGAACTGCAGAGGAGAATTTACGGAATAAGCCAATACCTGCCGTATACTAGTGCTGCCATTTGCTGGGGAGTTACTAAAGTGGAGGCATTACTTTTCATTTAACCCTCGTATAAAACATTTCCGTTTTTTATTTTCCAAAAAAAAAAAAAAAATGTTAACGAAATTAAGTATTGGAAATTTAAGTGATACTCTGGGGGTCTGGCATATTAACCTCCCGTGTTTGGACAGTATGCTGTGAGAGTGGTGTATAAGATACAGTGGTATAAATGGTATCACCAGATAGCAGTTTATATGTCATTTTCAGTAGTAGCAATGGCATAGCGCGGTAAGCATCGTCGGGTCGTGGTAGCCTGATGGTTAAGGCATCGAACTCTTTACCGGAGATACGCTAGTGGTTACAAAGTCCTCCCAGTTTCCATTCCAAATCAATACCTCTTGGGGTGCCAGATCAGTTATTGCCCAGTTTCTGGTCTGGATTAAAAAAAACCTGGGTTCTCTCCAGGGGCCTATCCAACTGGTTAAACTATGTGTAGTGGTAGGTACGGGGCCCTGAAGTGAGTGAGTAAGTAAGTATTGTCATGTGTTGCGGAGAAGTATATTCAAAATGATGATTTTTGATTATTATTTAGAGATGATGTTACGTTTAGTTATAATTTAGTCAGCAAAATCCTGTTCCGGATTAAAAAAAAAAGACGTATTGTGTAGTAAATTTTAGAGCCTGTATAAGATCTTTACACCACTAAATAATGTTTCACTAATGAGTGTCCATCCAGGAATCATCAAAGTATTTAGCACTTAAACATACAGTTAGGAAGTGATTTTCGGAAAGGAATGTAAGAAAAAGTATGGACAGTGATTTTACAACGCGAATAGTTTTTTAGCCGACCAAGATCATGTTTTCAAGTTGGAACCGAACGTAAAATTCCTGACGAGTTGTAATGAAAAAATTACCATTTCGCAAGTGCTACTTCACAGCACTTCCCACAATGCTTGACGAACCATGCCCATGTTCGGCAAGCATCGCTATATAGTATTTAACCATACTACTAAAAATGGCACGTGTATGCTGTTATTTATGTATACCACACCACATCCACCACCGTATTCCCTCTAGAACTCACTGCGCTCTCTCTAAATACAGGAGGCTAATATACTGGACCCTGTATATTTGTCATCATTCTTTGATCACGTAGTTTGTTTCTTAATCTTGCTATGCTGATGGCGACCAAATGCACCATCATTGTGACTTGACACTAACTTAGAGAACAATCGTTTGCAGTGTTCAATATTTTAGGTTTGGTTATATCGCAAAAGGGACATTTTATCTTCTCTTCTGACTTAACGAATGAATATGCATGTGATTTAGTAAACCAAAGAATTCGTAAACAAAATGAACGATTTCACCTTGCTCCTCGAGCAATTAACTAACTGTATTAAACATTTAAAATCAAAGCATGCCTAAGATTAACTAATTGAGTACTACACTTGACATTAGTGGACTTGAAGTAATACTTAAAATGTTAGTTAAAAAAACTTTGTCATTTTATAATAACAAAACTTATTTTTTAATAGCAATAAAGTATTACGTGTATCAAAATTTGAAAATGACTTGTATAATTATATATCTTGATCTATGGGTTTTTTTTTTTTTTTTGTTTTGTTTTTTCACTTTAATAAAATACACGCTGAAGGATATAGTAAAAATATTGCCAGATTGCTGACGCTGCTCACTGTAACAGCATTTTGCTATTTTAACCTGCTCCTCTGTTTCGCTTTACACCACTTTCCCCTACTTCCTGATCAGGAACGTTATTTCGATTTTTTAAAAGAAGGGGCAAGGTCATATATTTATTGGAAATTATAGAAACACAAAAACCAAGCTTTCTTACATGTAAATATGTTAATTTCTCAAAGTCATTGTGGGGGTACAAACTGGACAGTAATTCATATTTTCCCGTGGGAGTAGGGGGGGGGGACAAAGGATTTCAATCATCAATGTGAATTGTACCAAAACAATAAAAGTCCGCTCACTTACGTGTAAATACATTGATTTTCCAGAGCGATTTGGAGAGGAGGGTTATTGAACACCTTGACCCCTCAAAATAACGGGCCTGTCTCTAACTTAAGCATGTTCATACAGCACTAGCTTATAAACTGCCTTGTAACGTTAAAACATGAGTATCATTACGCAACGCCTACTTGTGCTTTCATAGAAAGCTGATAAAATGCGTCCTCATTTGGCCCTAGAGTAAGCATCCTTTCAGACATCAACATTGAAAATTTCGCTTGATACTGTTTTTTTTTTTGCCATTATGAAACGCTATGTTAGTTATTATCACGTAATGCCAGTTTGGGCGTTAATGTGTCACCCAAATTTAGAACGTCTCATGGGACGCTAAGATATTATCATATAACACTAACTAAGGCACCATTATATAATGCTAACTTAGTCATTATCATGTAACATATAACTAACGAATCATCGCTACTAGGCGTCATCATATAACGCTTACTGAGGCATCATGATATAATGCTAACTAAGGCACTATCACACAACGCTTACAAAGGCATCATCATGCAGCGCTCGCCAACTAAGGCAGCATCTTATAACTAGCATCAGCCAAGGCATCATTATGTAATGCTGACTTAGGCATACTCACATAGCTCTAAAGCGCATCAACATATAACGCTAACTAAATCATCATCATATAACGCTAAAGCCCTGGTTTCCTAGGAGTGAAATCGTTGCTCTCTGGCGAGGCGACGGTTGACGTCGCTTCACGCCACGCTCCAATCAAACTGGTTCTGATTCCAGCGTGCGTCGCGCCCGGCGGCGGCGTTGGCGACGATTCTAGGAAACCAGCCCTTAAGGTGTCGTTATATAACGCTAAGGTGTCGTTATATAACGCTAAGGTGTCATCATATAACGCTTACTAAGGCATCATCATATAACGCTAAGGTGTCGTTATATAACGCTAAGGTGTCATCATATAACGCTTACTAAGGCATCATCATATAACGCTAACTAAGGTGGCTTAACGCTTGCTAATTAAGGCAGGATTATATTACACTAATTAAGGCGTCATGACTCTTACTAACTAAGCCAAGATTATATAACGCTAAGTATTAACACATGGCTTTTATTTAGGCAGCGTCTTATAACGCTAACTAAGGCATCATCAGGCAGTGTTTACTAAGGCATCCTCGTATAACGCTGACTAGAGCATCATCATGTAACGCTTACTAATGCATCATCATATAACGCTAAAGGCCCGGTTTATAAGGAGTGAAATCGTCGATCTATGGCGAGGCGACAGACGCCGCCGCCTTCTGCGCATGCGCCTGAGCCGCAGATTGACGTTGCTTCATGCCACGCTCCAATCAAATTGGTTCTGATTCCAGCGCGCGTCGCGCCCGGCGTCAGCGACGATTCTAGGAAGACGGACCTTTAGACAATAAACCGTTTGCCAACTAAGGCAGCATTATATAACGCTGGCTTAAATATGATTACATGGCTTTAACTAAGACATCAGCATCTAATGCATATTATCTTAGAACTCTTACTAAGGCATGGGTATCTAATGCATTTTATCATAGAATTTTGATTTGTTTACGTTAACTTAGGTAAAGTTAAGTTTGTATTACGAATCAGAAAGTGTTTTGGAAATAGTGCCTAACTGTTATCCGGACTACTAGTTGCCAAACTTAAAAAAAAATGGTCCGAATTTAACTATTGATGATACACTGGCGGAAAAAAAATCCCAACACCAAGAAAAAATTGCCGTAGAGTAATGAAATTTGGGTAATGCAATTGTCTAGTTAACATGTTTAATTGATTAAATGTACAAGATCACTGGCTAATTTAAGTTCAAGAAAATGCTGTGCAAATGTGAAATTATGTTAATTTAATAGAGGGTGTAACCTCCAGAATTTTGAAGGCAAGCCTGCAAGCGTGCATGTATTATGTCATACAGGTGCCTAATGTCAATTTGTGGTATGGAGTTCCTTGTTGCACTTGCTGTGTCAATACTAGGACCGTCATTACTGACTGTGGATGATACTCGAGGTGCCATCCCACGATGTCCCATACATTATCAATTGGAGACAGAACTGGTGATTTTGCAGGCCATGGTAACATGTCAGCACTCTGTAGAGCACATTGCGTTACAGCAGCGATGTGAGGGCGAGCGTTATCCGGTTGGAAAACACCCCCTTGAATGCTACTCATGAAGGGCTGTACTACTGGTTAAATTAACAGACTGACGACAAATTTTCAGTCAGTGAGTTCGGGATAACCACAAGAATGCCCCTGCTGTCGTAGGAAATTGCTCCAGAGACCATAACTCCAGGTGTGAGTCTCGTGTGTCTAGGCCGTAGACCGCTTGGATGCAGGCGGTCCCCTGGCCTCCTTCTGACCAATATACAGCCACCACTGGCACTAATTCAGAATCTGTTTTCATTAAAAATTACAACAGATCTCCACTCCGACCTCCAGTGAGCTCTGTCGTGGCACCACTGTCGTCGGAAAAGGCAATGGTTTGCAGTCAATGGAATACCGGCTACAGGCAGCCTGGCTCGGAGCTGTCCTTGAAGTAAACAGTTTCTTACCGTTCCTTGGGTCACGACGGTACCAGCTGCAGCTCGGATGTCAGCCGCAGATGCAGTACGATGCGCCACAGCCGTACGCAAGATCCGGCGATCTTCCTTCTCAGTCGTGCCACGTGGCAGCTCGGAACTCGATCTTCTTGAGGTAGTACCATCCCTTGCCCATAGCTTCCAATAATCATGCATGGTGGAAACATTTCCACCGAAGTCTTTCTGCAATATCGCGAAATGAAAATCCACCTTCTCGTAGCCAATTTGTACGACCTCGTTTAAACTCGATGAGCTGTTGATAATGGCTTCTTCGTCTTCTTAAAGGTATTCCAGGCTAACATGAACGCAATTCGTCAAATTTCACGGAAAAATAATGCACACGAGCTTCACAACACGCTTTTAAAACAAGCCTTATTTGCATTTTCTGAGTGACGCCAGCTGCGCCACACTTATGCGCGGAACACGAAATTTCAATCGATGTCATCTTTCAGCTGTATAAACACGCCTAACAAATTTCGTTTATCTAACACAAGTCTTTCTTGGTGATGGGATTTTTTTTTCCGCCAGTGTATTAATTAAAGCATGTTTGCACTGAGCGTGGATAGTTTATTCCTAGAACATATTTTTTTTTGTCCTTTAAATAATTAAAAGCATGTAAAATGATCCCTTAGATGTGCACGTTTTTATTGTTTTTTGTTTACGGAGAAAATACTCTGCTTTGTAAAATAGACAATAAGTGAAATCAGCAAAACGTTTTTCGTTTGAAAAAGAAAATTATTTTAAGGAAATTATCCTAAATCTATGCAATGACATTTTTATTAAAAAAAAATCTCGCGGTTGACGACAAATGCATGTAATCTTGATTAGCTTCGTAAAATCATTTCCAAATGAAGATTATATTATTAGGATGAATGTTTGCTACTTTTATTATTTGAATAAAAATTTAAAGGTTAACATACGAGTAGTGTTAAATGGCCGTTTCTGCTGCAAGAGGTGCAGGTGCAGGGATGTGCAGGGTCCTGCACCTCCCAATCTTCCCCTGCACCTCCCCCCCACCCTGGGTTGAGTTGTTTAGGGGCTGCTGCTTGGGGTTGATTTGTTTTCAGGGCCGCCGGGAGTTTTACACGTTGAAGAAGGTTATGAGGCTTTTTTTCGAATGGCAACACCTTTTCTGGTTGCTATGACAACCAAATATTTAGGTTTCTTTGAATGGCAACAGGAGATCACCGTAGCAACCAGAGTTTCTCTTTTAGGGAATGGCAACACTTGTGTAATATTTTACAGAGTTAATTTCAATCGTGGCGCCATCTACGAGGATTTTGTTTAACCTTAAGATTACTTTATTTTATTTTACTGACTCTGAATATTTTCTGGAATTTAATTTTATTATAGGCGCTCGTGGCGCCATCTATTGAGTGAACGAATTTAATTCTTTTTTTTCATTTCGGGACTTTGAATATTTTTCGCTGATTGGGGTGAGTTTCGAACATGCGGCCTTCGGATCCAAAAAGTATTGATGCTTCAATTGACCGCGCGCTTTGTCAATTGAGCCACCAATGCTTTCACTCAAGTAAAGGTTTAAATGAATCTCAATATAATTTTCAGTGTTAAAGAACGATGATGGTGCCATCTGTTGACGGGAATTTATTTTTTTTTTTTTTCAAATCTAATTATTTCTTTGAACTTGATTTATTTTTCAAACCGAAATCATACTTTCTCAATGAAAATTAATTTTTTTCTGTTCATTACTCAATGAAGTTAATTTGCATACAAAATTTAATTAGTAATTTGACAAATTAAATTAATTTCGAACATTTGAAAATTTAAATATTTTCTCTAATTTCGCAGTTACAGTTTTTATCAGAGTAGTGAGTTCAGATACAATGTTGATTACACGTATCCACATGATTGTTCACCGGATGATATTGATAAGCTTGCGGTCAGAGGTCGATGATTCAATGTCAACAAGAGTGGGTCTCCACCTCATGTGATAAGAGATTACACATACTTTCTTGTGATTATCTTGAGATTAAATGACACGTGATGTTTAATCAATCCGACTGCAGCGCCACGAACTGATATCTCTTTGTGACCATTTTCATGATAAAAATTCATTCTGACTCCTGATTTCGTTGTGTTCAGTTGCTAGTTTTATGCTGTTTGAGAAATTGAAAATGGATTACACGCTGTCTTCAAATGCCCTGAACGTTCAAGTTAAAGAACGCTTTTACACTCGTACAGAAGCTGATGCTATATTCAATGAACTTTTAAATATCCCATTTCAACCCATTAACGTTGTGGTGTACGGAAGACATTATACACCGAAACGCAAATCGTATGCCTTTGGTGATGAAGGACTGGACTATCGTTACTCCGGCACCTCGAATCCGGCTCATATATGGAATCCGATGATGATGAAAATTAAAGAGGATGTTGAAAAAACTACGGGAAAGTCATACAACTATGCCCTGCTCAATTTCTACCCAGATGGAAGTGCAGCTCTCGGACAGCATAAAGACAATGAGAAGAGCATTGATCCATCCAGCGGCGTTGCATGTGTCAACTTTGGAGCCTCCAGAACCCTCTCCTTTGAAAGATCCGGATTTCAACCTCAAGAATTAGAGTGTCACCATGGCAGTTTATATGTTATGCTACCCCCAACCAATGAACTCTTCACCCATGGGATTAAACCCAACAGAACTGTAACTCTGCCGAGGATCAGCATCACCTTTCGAAACATCATGAGTGATGTGACCCCACCTGCAGCGAAACGTTCATGGTCCGAGACGTGGACTTTGGATGATTTCCCTCTCTTCAATCAGCCTGAAATGGAAATTGTATCGACTAGCTCTCCACGTCGAAGAAAAGTTCCCCGTATAACTACCCTCCCTCAAGCTGTTTTAAAAAGCGGAGGATCAAACCTCGAGAATGCCTCGACGACGATGTGCGCCCCAGCGGAGACATGCACCCCAGCAGAGACACGCATCCCAGCGGAGATGGATGACCCCTTGGTCAACCCAGCGGAGACGTGTGTCCGAGCGGAAAAGATTGAAGTTCCAACATTAGAGAAACCTCTTCCTTTACCCCCTGTGTCTTCAACAAACCAGACCGAATCCGTGCAAAGTTCCTCTCCAAGTGATACAGTGTTTAAAGCGTCTTCTCAGCCATCCTCTCGTGAACAATCAGTGGATTGGCTTGATGTATTCTTACAAAATGCCTTCAATCGTTTTGACGAGCGCAACTTAAACGTTTTGGAGCTCGATAATGATCACCAAATAAATGTGTGTTTACGAAAAAATGGAAAAATCGCGATTGTGCTTGAAAATAGTGCTTCAGGTGTAAAAATTAATTTTCAACCACTAAGTTGGCTTCATTTTCAGAGAAAAATATGGGAATACAATTCCAGATACTCCAGCAGCAACTTTGTAGCAGGAAACGATGCACTTGTTATTTGTAGAAATGGTGACTGTGAAATTTATCAACTTGTAGAAACCGTCGAAGAATTCTCGATGAAAAAAGGATGTATCGTCCTCAGTGAATACAATATAAAGAAAATAAAGGATGATAATATGATTTTTGATGAAAAAATTTTAGAGGCAGTATTTGACCATTTCCGACAAATGTTAAAATGCGAAGAAATGCAAGTTTTTCAAAATCCTGCTGATGAAGTAGAAACATTTGAAATTATCTTTGACTGTTTTATCACCGAAATGCGAGCATGCATTAACATGAACTATGAGTGCACAGGATGTAAACATAATCATCCCTCACAGAAGCGACATGAATGCATGTCATTAACAGTTAAAGAAAAATATTACACAATGGATGATAACATTTTCATTTGTATTGACTTTTTAAAACTTGTAAATGATTTGGCTACTAAGGTGAAAATGAGTGATAACGAAATTCAAAAAATGAATGTGGAGTATTTGAAAGCTCGAATGGATGATTTGTAAGTACTTTTTCCAAATATTATTGTGAATGATTAATAAATGTATTATTTCCTTTAACTTTGTTTCTCTGTTTTCATTTAATCAAAATGATGAAAAAGTCAATGATGAGGCAATGATTCAATAATAATAACTTTTTTATTAATACATATTATCCCATTTTGCATTTGATTTTCGCTTCCTTCTTGGAAGAGAATTTACAAGTTTAGGTGTAAGAACAGGTTTCACATCTGATTCTTCAGTGACAATTTTCTTCTCGTATAGATTTTTATTCTTCACAAAAAATTTAGGGACATTCATTTCTTGCAATGAATTTAAAAATTCATGCGACCAAGGCACATCAACAGTTTTTTTCTTGTGGCTGAAAATTAAATTTAATAAATCAGCAATATTCGAATGTTCAATCTTCTGATGTTTGTAAATGACTTCACCCTTATCATTCCAGGTGAGAATATCCGGACGCCTTTTCATAATATCCATCAAGTTCTGGGCTTGATTCAAATATTGTTTATTAATAGTGCTGAATATGGTGGGTTCATACTGCTGGCGGTTTTCTTCTGTTTTTCTTTCTTCTTCTTCTCGAGGTGGGGTCCAAGGAGGATTGTTTTCTGCTAGATTCAATTTCTTTTGCAGTAATTCTGTATACTTTGCCAATTTTTCATGTTCATCAAGATTGCTTTGCAAAATATTCATCATCTGTGTATCAAGTTCACTCAACTGCTTAGGTGTAACCGTATGCTTTGACGCCATTTCTTCAGGAATCAGGGCGTATTTCTTGGCGTGCTCCATTTCCGAAAATGGATGATAATATATTCACGGCAGCAGGAATGAGAAAGCTAAGAAAGCCACCTTTTTGAACGACCAACTTTCGTTTTTTAGCTAAAGCTAATTTTTTATTCGCCAACTTGCGAAGGGTCGTCTTATGCTTTGATAATTTCTTCTTTTGATGTTTCGAAATAGGTATATTTCCACAGAGTAAATTATGACTGCACTCGCATATTGCTTTGATACAACCTATATCAATATTTTTCAACAACTCTTTCTGAAGTTTTGCAGGACAAATTTGCAAGAGATGTAACTCGTTCAGCTGTTGCTTCGTGATTGTCATGATTGAAAATGATTCACATTATTTATAGCATGTCTGTTTTATACTGCTCTTCTCTGATATATATACTGAGTCTCATAGGGAAGAATATTTGTGCGTAATCTCATTGGTTCGGGTGTTTCATTTCTCAAGTCGATCAAGAGATAAGAAAACTTTTTCTTGGTCGCGTCTTCAAACACTTCTTGGAAAAATTTCAAATGTCTTGGAAAAATCTGGTTTCCTAAATGAGTCACCTGACTCAAATCTCTCCTATTTTTGAAAAGGAGGATATAATGTGCATTTAAAGTAATTTCACGCATTTCTTTTCCCTTGTGAAAGAAATTTTGCGTTATGAATATAACTGAAATGTTGAGATGATGACTGCCTCGAGTAAATAACTTAGTGATGACATCATTTTTTCCACACTCTGCCATCAAATCATCAATGATGAACAATGTATTATCTCCTAATAAGTCCATATAATTAGCAGGAAATCCTTCGACGAACGTCACATCCGGTATCGTATCATACAAACTCTGATACACACCATAGAACCATACAACTTTGTCAGGTACTTTTGAAAACATTTCATGTCTATGTTTCAGAAGATTTGATATGAAATGACTTTTCCCACTTCCGGTTGGCCCACTGGCTACCATTGTAAAGCTGACTTGCAGCTTTGGAAATTCCATCGTGAATGAGAGACAGAGAAGAATGATATTCATTTAAATATAAATTTATTGATTGAAATTCGGAAATACATGAAAATGATTGGCTACAAAATTATAGACACTTTTGTCATTACACATGTGTCCGTTTACAAAAGTTGATAATATTGTTTTCAATGAACGACCGCGACATTTTGAATATAAATAATAAATACAATACTGACCACACACGGCCGTGACATTACTCTGCAATGTCATAGGGTTATAAGTCACAGTTGGAAATTGTGATACAAAATCATGAATAGGTCCTTTGAAAAAAGATGGGGGATGTCCATAAGAATCGAAAAATTCAAGTTGATGCTGATCAATATAAAAGGCCACCCAATGACTTCCGGATTCGTTCGAAGTGTCCACGTTTGCAACAAAACAAGCAGGGGTTTTATGAATAATGACATCGTTTAAATAATCACTAGGAAACACACCTAGGAAATATTTTTTGGTGGATGAGTCATTTTGTAGAATACTCTGTATTTGATTCGAATCCATTCTAATTGGCGAAATCACATAACACGTGACGAGATTTCGTAATTTCGATCACGTTTTGAAATTCGGCGTAGATTAGTAGTGATAGAGTTTCGGCGATTGCTTTGCTAAATTTAATTTCAACTCTCAAATTTCCTTGATGCTGTAAATTTAAATGTGGACCATTACACATATCAGCAGAGAGGTCGAAACAGTATAATGCATTTCCTTTCGAAAATTGTTCACGTGATACATAAATGCCTTTATCACTATTAAATCCTTCAAACATGCTGTAGTAAGCACGGATGTAATTATTATTTTCAAAATCTAATTCCAATGGTTTACTGGGTACGGGTTGTCCATCCACGTAAATAGCAACAAAATTTGCATTATGATGAGCAAACTGAAATGGGTTCTTGCGATATTGTCCATTCATAGCAGCATTTTCCACACATCCAATCACAACTCTTTTAGGCATGACACCTAAAAATACATTATCTTGTGTGAAGGAAAAACTTCCTTTCGAAATGGAGTAGGTCTTGCATAGAACTCTATCGATGGGGTACTTGGCAGAACTTTCTTCTAAAGCCTTTGCATGTCCGAGAGAAACTCCGGGGCTGACTTGTACTTTTCGAATGAATAGAGAGGCATGATCCAATATCACTTTATAGTCGGCACCGTCTTTGTTTGATAAGAGACAGAATGGTGCACTGCTTCGAATCATCTTAATTTTAATATCGACCAAATTTAGCATAAGTCGATTCTGTTCGAAAATATCACTATGGAGCTTTCCGAGGAGTTCAAACTGGTTACTATTTTTGCTGAGTTCATATCTTGCTTTTAATCCATCATCTGCATCTTCGGCTGTCGGATCGATTTTAGCAGGATTGGAGTCTTTGTAAAACATCTCACAGGTGAGTAAACTTTTCTTTGCATCTTCTCCATAATTCAAGAGAGTTTCAATGTATGCACGATAAGGATATGTATTGCTTGCTGAAGAAATGATTCGCTCGTTCAAACTGACGTCGATTTGTGAAAAAAGAGAATGCAGGAATAAGTTGGCTGGAACAACAGGTTCTTTGTCAGGTAATGCAGATCCATCAGACTTGACTATTTTTGCTTTCACATAGATGTAAGATGCCGAGAGGTCCGTATATTCAGATCCGGATCCGGATATTAAGTACTCCAGTGGTCCACCATCTTTCACGCTGGCAATAGGATGATATTCGACAAAGTTTCCTTTTTCAATAGCAGCTTGAGTAGGAGGTAACGTAAATAAGTCCAGTTCCGATTTCACACATGCTTCGGAGTCACGATGGATGAGAGAGGCCATTTTTCTTAGGAGAAGATATCGTGATGTCTTTTCACTCTCTTGGTTTTGCGAAAACTGATTGGATTCTCATAAAGCTTACGCTTTTTATTCTTTTTTCCAGATCCAATCATGGTTTTAATTTTAACTGCAGCTTTATCAGTCAAATTTTTTCCAGCTTCTTTCAGTCGACGCTTCGCAGCCACTTTCAGATTTTCACCACGTGACACATCATTGAATAAGTCAACACCACTATTCAAAATTTGCTTTCCAACCGTCTTTGCCCCTGATTTGAATAGGGGGACCGCAGCTCTGAAGAAAGATTTGAAGAGACCACCGAAACCATATCCTCTTTGATATGGGGCACCTTGATAATAATTAAGTCCATTTCCAATTTGTTGAGTATAGTAATCCTCGAAGGATTTTTGGCAGCATTGATATGGCACATACATCATGAGAGGTACTTCTGGCGAAAGTGAAGTTTCACGTACGATCTCCCACGCTCGAATGGCACTAACAGTCCAGTGTTGGTCCTTATAACGATTTCAATGGTGTCTATAATTTTTCGACTCACAGGCAGATAATGAGGTCTTTCATATTCAACGCTAACCATCTCTCCGTCAGTACCTGTTACTGTAACTGTTCGAAGGAGAGGTGCATACACATCTCCCACGATTTGATGTTCGATAATATCTGTATAAATCATCAACACTCTGAAATGAGCATTTGGATCTGCAATTTGAGGGCTGAACGCTGTCTGCTCTACATTTTTGTCGCTCTCGCCACCGATGATCATAGGTGGAAATCCCAACATCTGTGATAATCCTTCATGAAAGACAACGCGCGCCTTGTTTTTTACTTTGATACGCACACGTTTTGTTACAGTATTATAGTTGAATGAAATTCGATTATCATGGTCTGGTATACTTATCGCTTTTAAAATGTCAGGCACATTTTCATAACATCCAGGTGGAATATTTCTGCCTAATTCTTTTCCATCACCCAAATCAAATCCGATCAAGTTATTCTCTCGGTTCACATTATACCAAGTATGAGGATAGATCAATTCGACTAAGGCACATTCCCACTGGCCGGTTAGTTCAATGGGTGTTGGTAGTCGCGTAATAAAATGCGATATCTTATTATCGGGAAAATAATTCAAGGAATTATCGCTCGGCAATGTGACGAAGAACGACATCTCGACAAGACTGAGCAAATTATATCATGTGCTCGATATTTATAGTTCAGACAGCTGCAAGGCTGGAATCCATTGGTTGAATTTATCCGGGTATCCACGAAACTTGACAAAATATTCAGTTTGATTTCCCTTTTTCCTCTTTCGCAATATTTTTTCAACAGTATAATCTTCTTTAAGTTTCACTTTTTGTAATTCTTGAGGATAAAAAGTACCTTGAATGGCCTCGCCCATTAAATCTTTCACACGATATACAGGAATGGATCTTCTCACGCACTCTGTGACAATGAACATTTCTTCTGTCCAATTTGACTCATACCCTTTTTCAAAGGTGAGTTTTTGCTTTGAAATACGAACGACATCTCCAACATTGAAAGTGCAAGGTTTCACTTCTGTATCTTGATTATCGCCATAGGTTGTGAAATACACATCACTCTCGTTATCATCGTTCACTTCTGCAGGTGCTCTCTTGATGGTCGAATGGTAAGTGATATTATAGCTTTTCACCAAATCGTCAATGACATCTATAAAATTATAAGTATTTTGACTCGTAAAATACTTCCACATTTTTGTTTTCAGGGTACGATTGAACCTTTCTACGACCGAGGCCTTTGTGGCGTTAAAAGTCGTAAAGAACTTGACTTGATTCTCTCGGAGAAACTTTTGAAAGAGTGCATTTTTAAATTCAGTTCCTTGATCCGTTTGCAGTAACTTTGGCTTTCTCTCAGAAAAAATAGACTTGAATGCTTCAACAATCTCACTCCCTTGTTTCGTTTTCAGAGGTATTGCCCATGCATACTTTGAGAAAATATCAATACATGTCAATATATATCGATAACCTCGATTATGTTTTTGTAAACTTGAAAGATCTGCGAGATCTGCTTGCCATTGGTGATCCTTGGAATGAACAATCACCTGATTGGTTGCGAACCTCTTTCTTGCAGGACGGTGAAGTGTGTATGCATCCACTCCCGTTAAATATTTCTGAATGACTTTTTTGGACACTTTTCCTCGTGCAGCACGATATAATGCATCGACACCACCAAAACTTGCTTCTCGACCCGGTTCCTGATAGGCTTTCTTCATTGCAGCAGGAGAAATGATTATCCGACACTTTGATGTGAATCATCCTCGAAACGATATGAGGGAATTTGACGTGTCATTCGGTTTAAGTAGAAAATCAACTTCAAAATCTGATTTTCCTGTCAGAATATATATTATACACATCACAATACACAAACTAATATAAAGGACGGTAATCCATACAACCTCCTCTCTTGACGCCATTACAAGAAATAAAAAGAATATGACAACACTATAATACTTTATATTCATCACTTAAAATTTCCAGCAACAGATGGCACCATCATCGTTCTTTGATATTAAAAATTATATTGAGATTCATTTAAACCGGCGGCCCCCAAAAACACAACAAGTGTTGCCATTCAAAGAAACCTAAATATTTGGTTGTCATAGCAACCAGATCATCACCTTGTAGTCTTGCGTAAGCAAGAACGTGTTGCCAACCGAAAACTCCCGGCGGCCCCAAAAACGCAACAAGTGTTGCCATTCAAAGAAACCTAAATATTTGGTTGTCATAGCAACCAGAAAAGGTGTTGCCATTCGAAAAAAAGCCTCATAACCTTCTTCAACGTGTAAAACTCCCGGCGGCCCTGAAAACAACTCAACCCCAAGCAGCAGCCCCTAAACAACTCAACCCAGGGTGGGGGGGGAGGTGCAGGGGAAGATTGGGAGGTGCAGGACCCTGCACATCCCTGCACCTGCACCTCTTGCAGCAGAAACGGCCATTTAACACTACTCATACGTTTATTTTAAAATACCTCATAGCATTTTGTTTCAAAATTTAAAATTTCAGGTGTTGATTAATTGGATACATTAATTTAAATCTAATTTAGAATGATAAAATTTATCTTTGCTCGAATACAAATATTGGTTATCTTGAATATGATTATTCCTAAAGCATAGATGTAAGCTTGCATAGAGAAATTCAAATACAAATTATTGAGATAAAGCTATTTGTTTAAAATGTTGATAGCGTGAACTGTTTTAGTCCCTACTGAATAGCTGTTGTCAAGGTTCGTCGAATTAAATTTACCTACTCTACCAATGTAGTTTCAAGATAAATTTCAGCTCAACGTACGATTTAAAGTATGCTATGTTCCCGAAAGCTTTGATTGTATTAAGTTAATTCAAACAGGGCAGATAATAGTAGAAGATGCAACTAAGTAATGATTTAAGGCAAGTTTCTACATTGTAATTTGATAAAAATAAGCAATGAGCATAATGAGTAAAATTACCTTGATTAAGAACTGTTTTCAGAGAAAATAGTGAAGAGAATCAAGTAAGTATACGTTACAACAGTTGTAATATCAGCATAATTTAATTCATTCTTGTAATTATTACATTAGAGAGGAAAAGTAACTAGTGGCATAACCAGGATATTTTCCTGGGAAGAGGGGGGGAGGTGACATAAAAATTCTTGCACCCTTTACATACTCTCTCTCAGCTCTTTCTCCTTCTCTCCCACGTGCCCTCGTTTAACCTGCACGATCTCTATTTCTTCAAAGTTAGAACTGGATGCCTACTTGCAGTTTGAAAATTTGTTAAAATAAGATGCTGCGTTAATATATTGAAAGTTAAAAAAAAAAAAAAGAAAAATAAATCCAATTTTTATACCACTCCTAAATATTTGCAATGATATTCAGGATAATAATATTCATCAAAAAAAAGTACGGTCACAAAAAATATGAAACGTTTGCTACCAAAGCTAAAAGAGTCGGTCAAGCGCAAAATTTTAAGGGACAGAACTGAAATGAGATGGGAACATATTGCTCTTCAAAAATAATCACATACTATTGAAGTAAAAATATCATAACATTTATCTTCTGATGCAAAGTAAATGCGAATGTTATGCTATGCTACTTAAAAACAAGTTACAAAATCTCGTGCACACTCTATGCCCCCCCCCCCCCCGATGTGAACGAGCACAAGTATAAAATGGTATGCCTGAAGAAACGCTGTACTTCGAAATATAACTTGGGGGATCTAAGGGTCATATAAAAAATAAGATTTAATATTTTCTTTTTTTTTTGTTTTTGCTTTTACTTCAAAGTTATAATATACACTGCTCAAAACAATTAAAGGATATTGAGATTTTGGGTTGATTTTGCACCAAAAGACCATTTTGGTTGATTGATATATTATCGACTACACGTAGTAAGCTACAAGAGATAAAAATTGCAGCCACGTTCCCTCCAGATGAAAACCCGCCTATTGTCAGGATGAAAGAACAAACGGGACTCATTAGATAACAGGATATTGCACCACTCATTTCTTCCCCAACTAACGTGCTCCGTTGCCCACTGTCTACGGGCACGACAGTGACTTGCATTTAATCTGACATACACCATTGTTCGACGGGCATACACGCCAACGGCGTGGAGTCGATTTCGAACAGTGTGTGTCGAAACACGGGTGCCAGTAGTCGAGCAAAGTTGTTGTTGCAGTTGAGCGGCACTCATATTTCGGAGGCTCCAAGCCGATAAAGCTAAATATCGGTCTTCATTGGGCGCCGGGCTACATCCTTGTCCTGATGTATAGTCAGCACTTTCAGTCTCTAGAAAATGGTTCCAGACCCTGGAGCCCGGCCACTTTGAGAAACTCCAATGGCTTCCGTTACCTCGGCATGTGTTTGGCCTCCATCTAGTCTGCCAACAACTCTAGAAGCTTCTGAATTGGTCAAATGTCTTCGTTGATACATGGCACACATCGGAACAATGCTCTTACAGAACGTCGAACAGTCTTTCTGCCTTATCTTATAGTAAAGTGAGAATGAAATTTCATTCGCTACCGCTAGAGAGTCGTTTTCGACGTCAAACTCAAAATTTGCATACTTTGAAGATTGGAAATGAGCAAAATTTGCATTTGTAACTCTCTTCTTTCCTTTTATGCAAAAAAAAGGTGTTAAAAATGTTTAAACCCATTTTGTATAGGAAACTTACAATATCCTTTAATTGTTTTGAGCAGTGTATTATGCTCCTTGTTCCTTGTTTTGACTATTTTTCCAATTGGCAGCTAGGTAACGGTTGTGAAAATAGAGTTGTTACTGGCTAAACAGGCACACGCTGTTTAAAGTAGGCTTTCTTGGTGGTCAACGCTCAACACTTTTGGCTGCCCTCAGTGAAGTAGCCAAATCATTGTTTACCCAAGTAGCACACTTCGTTTTTTAAAGGTTGTAAAATGGTTATTAACGTTGTGACAACCGCTTAAAAACGTTTATAAAACGTTTAAAGGTTATTTGTGCTACCTGGGTACATACTTTCTCGCGATAGTCCCTTATACATTTTAAGAGTAACAATCTGAAACGCAGTGCTTTTTTTGTTAAAAGCAGTTAAGTTTGATTGGTATAAATACAGTAGTTTCAAGAACCTGTTTCGTTAACCATTTATGTGTTATCAATTTCCTTAAACTATGGCATCCTATTGAATCCATTCTATGCTAAAAACTCTGAAAAAATAGTCACAAAGAATAACACGTAGGACGGGCTAATGAACTGCTAAACTAAACTGTTCTTAGTGCTTTGTAATGCTGAAAACTCATAAAAATAACATTAAAAAATCTAATATATTATCTCTTACTCTCCCTTAACATTCCATAACTCAATCAATTAACGTTCGATAGAAACTAAGTTTGTGTGGCCTCCCCCTAAAGCCCAATTCGAAATGGACGGCAGCTTAGTAGCCTCCCAACCAGCAGCTCAAAATTATTCTCCCCTTGTCACCCAATCCACGCCCGCCCCTGCCCCTTCTTTCCATTCTGTGCAGGCTCCAGTTCTTCCTCAGCAAATGCAAGAACAGGCTCCGCAACAACATCAGGAATCAGTCCCGGCTCCTGTTCCACCTCCTGTGTTTTCAGTTCCTTCTCTGCCTACAACATTCTCAGCCCAGCCAGCTAAAGTCGATGATACCCCTGCTCCAGGTATGAAGCACCACTTTAAAAACATTACTAATGTCTTATAATAATGACATTTGGTGATATGACTGGTAAATATCGTAGTGTCTGCATGTTGACTTCAAATTTCCCAAGAGAAAAAAAAATACAATGAAAATGAGATTCAATAAAAATGCAATAAAACTAACTAGCTACAATATTAAGACGCTGTTTTTATAATAATTAATCAGCAAGTTAATTTCCTATCAAGTATTATATAATAGCTTCATCAATATTTACATTCACTTTGGACTTAATACTTTATGAAGATAGATTACTCTGTAAACAACTAACTTCACATATTGCTGAAAAAATAGAACTAATTATTATTTCGAGCTTCTTCAGTTGAAAAAACATCTAATGTCGCCTATAAACAGATACATTTGTTGCATTAAATCCCGCTAATTTACAATACATCCTATAATAATAACTTTTTTTTTAATTGCGTACTGAATAGTTAACTATCGTGGAGCTGGCTGGTTTACAGAGTAAGCAACCATATTCTTAATACTTTCATGTGGTTTCTTAATACTTTCATTTCACTCTACGTGGTGAAATGATAGTAAAATATTGGGACGGACAAAATTACTGGATTTTCTTTCCCTCAATCTTTCAATACGAGGGTAGATCAAACATAAACTTATTTTTTATTAGTTACTGCATGAACAGAAAAAAATGCGTAAGAGATATTTTATCTACACAGTATCTCCGCTTTGATACATTTTTTTTGCTGGATTGGTAAGCTTTTGATGCTGTCTTAAAAAAAAAAAGTCATGTGTCGAACAAGTTGCGCACGAACCCTTCTCAATCAAACATCAATTCGTCATCAAACTGTTTTCCTTTTAGGTCTGCAAACAAGTAGTAGTCTCAGGCAATAAATCTGGACTGTACGGAGAGGGTTTTCAGAAATGTGCTATAATTTTTCCCCTCGTTTAAGCGGTTATATGAGGACTGGAATGGAAAAGATTCACACCCCGTATCGCTTAGTATTGTCGTTTGTTGTGATGCGTAGTTTGTGCTTCATGCAAAAGCTATGGTAACAGCCTGCATTAATTTTTATTCTTCAATAATGTTACGAATGGCAACAATATTGTCTGCATTGATGGTTATCCTTGTTATCCTTTTATCAGGCTCACTTCTATGGCTCCTCTTTCAGTCACAATATTTTAGCCCACTCATACTCTCGAGCTAGAAAAAGTGCTTGATCCATGAACCGAGTGAAGCTGTCTCAAAATTTCACGAGATTTGGTGAACTCTTTCACGAGAAATTTAAATATGCAGTTTTGTGCAAAACAGGTGCACACCTCTTGCTCACTCATAGAATACTGAAATAGCCCATATTTCCATTGTGTCTGAGAGCATTTTTAATAACCATACTTCAGACATATTCACCAACATATTGGCAAAGCACTACCTCAGATTTGAAATTTCTTCATAATTGTTAAAGCCAAATTTTGGTTTAGATTAGATCCACCCACGTATTAAATAACGGACTCTGTTAAGTTCATTCCTAATTAACAGAACTATAATAAACGTGGTTTTTTTTTCTATTTTGATAACCCACGTACTGAATTATACTTGAGGGAAATTTAAAAAAGATTTATTATATTGCTGTGCTAAGCACAAAAGTTGGATTTGCACTTTTTAACAAAATTGAATTATCGCCACCAGGTGACTTTTTGTGACGTATTTTACCAAAATACAAAATTATATGGTCATCTGAGAAAGGGAAAGACTTTAAAAAACATTCTGAAAATTTTCATCTGAATCAAATACATAATGGCGCAAAACTTTAAAAATAGTTTTATCTCAGTTCGAGCTCGACTGCAGAGGCCACTTTCGCGCTTAGCACGGCAGTGTAGTATTTTAGAAGTAATATTCTTGCTAGAGAAGACTTAAGCGCGATTCAGATTGCGAGCGAAACGCGCGGGCGAAGCGAACTTTTCCCCGCGAAACCGGTTCCGGGAATGCGTTCCCATGACAGCGCGGCGAATATTCGCCTGTCGCGAGCGATCTAGCATGCTAGATATTTTCGCGTGCGAAAGGCGAGCGAAATTGGGCAACGAGAGCGACAGCCAGTCAGAGGGAAGGCGCCATCTTTGCTCTGTTTTGAGCGCGTGCACATCCGATTTCATTGGCTCTCGCGAGTTGCGCGCTCTTTATCCTTAGTGGGTGAATACCATCACGTGACTTTCGCCCGCATCCAGTATGAATTATCGGAATTTTTCACCTGCGAGCGAAAAACGCTTCGTTCGCTCGCAATCTAAAGCTTGGTTTAACCCATATGTCTGTCTCCCACGCATTGCAGTGGAATAAGATATGGCAGCATATTTTTTAACATCATGCGGAATATAACTTCTTACTGCACTAAAAATTTAAAAATTTTATCAAATCGTCTCAGCTTTAACTAAAATTGAAGCGAGTTAAGAAAATAAATGTATTTTAAAATGTAAAACAGGGTCTTGCACTTTTAAATGTAATAAAAATTCTAAATTTCAGAAACAGTGATGAATAATAACATTTTCTTAAAATATTTTACTCGGCACCTCAGAATAGAAATTGCTATGACAAGCACCGTAATAATACATCAGCTCGATGTTTGGCTTTTAAACAAATAACTAATATGTAATTAATAATAATCAATAAATAATCAGAGGAATAAGTGAGGAGAGTACGAAGTATAATCTCTTCAAGTAATAAAACATAAAGGGTAATTAATCTTGTATTAATGGGTCAGAAAGATTTTTTTAAACATATGTCTGATTTGTATAACAAAGAATATCGTAACTGTGCGAGAATGTCAAACTGCCAATAAGAAAAAAAATATTTGTTTTTTTCCCCCAAACAATTTCAAATGATTCTAAAATGTTGGAACATTGGCATCTGTATATTCGTTTTTTAAGGGTAAGAAATTACATTTAACCGAGAATCTATGCCGTGAAACAGAAAGATTGGATAATTAATTTTTTTTATTGACAGGCAAAAGTTTCTTCTTGATTAAAAATTGGGTTATGAGGTAAAAGACTTTCTCACTTGGAGGCACTAAAATTATGCTTCTTGATAGGACATACTTGCTAGCACTTTCTGATAGAAAAATGAAAAAGAAAACTTTTTTAATTATCTTGTTCAATTTCTATTTCAAATATTTTTTAATTAAAAACTAATGCTTCATTAAGTATACATCTTTAACTTAAGAAATAAGGCATTTCAAAAGAAGAATTCAGTGACTGATTTGGTTAGTCTTTGAAAACAATAAAACAAAAAATCCCATTTTACAATAGACAAGAAACAAATAAAGACCATTTTCGAAGCATTTAAAATGTCCTTTACATATTGAAGAAAATATGGTTATGCTATGGATTAAACACTTCATTCTGTACACAAAAATAATTATATATTCAACCACCAGCTCCTGAATCTATGAAAGAAGAAATCCCAGCACCACAGGCTCCACCAGCCCCACCAGTCCAACAAGCTCCACCAGCTCCAAGTATGCCCACTATTCCCCAGGCTCAAAACTTTGCGCCAGTGCTTCCTCCAGTTGTAGATTTGAAGCCAACCCCGACTCCTGCTCAGCCAGGTGTGCCAACGGGAGCTGGATCTAAGCCTGCTCCAAAGAAAGGCAGAGGTCAGCTTATGAATGAGCAAACTCTAGGACGTATACCAATATGCGCCGATTGTGGAGAACCCATAAGGTGATATTGTGATACTGAAAACTGTTTTTTTCAAACGCATGAGTTTTTGTGCATAACAAAAATTATATCAGTTTTTATTATAAAGCTTATAAATATTATTTTAATGAAATCTATATACATAAATGACTACTTTTTGTGTGTATGTCCGGGGTAATCTTCCAAACTATTGGACCGATTTTAACCATTTTTTCACCGTAGATAGCTACAGTAACCGGGAGCAGGATAAGCTATAATTTATTTCTAAAAAGCGTAGTTGAAAAAAGTTATTATGGAAAATCCTATAATTTACAATAGTCAAACAACCTTGATCACAAAGATCACATCAAATAGAGTCTCAAATAACCCATTCAAAATGAAAAAAAAAATAACAAAATCAAAAAATAGAAACAAATAATCCACACCAGCAATCAAAAATCACAGACAATTCA
>JAXGGA010008739.1:47500-55153 GCA_038373865.1 Uloborus plumipes
AAAAAAAAAAACAAAAAAAAAAAAAAAAAAAAAAAAAAAAAAAAAAAAAAAAAAAAAAAAAAAAAAAAAAAAAAAAAAAAAAAAAAAAAAAAAAAAAAAAAAAAAAAAAAAAAAAAAAAAAAAAAAAAAAAAAAAAAAAAAAAAAAAAAAAAAAAAAAAAAAAAAAAAAAAAAAAAAAAAAAAAAAAAAAAAAAAAACAAAAAAAAAAAAAAAAAAAAAAAAAAAAAAAAAAAAAAAAAAAAAAAAAAAAAAAAAAAAAAAAAAAAAAAAAAAAAAAAAAAAAAAAAAAAAAACAAAAAAAAAAAAAAAAAAAAAAAAAAAAAAAAAAAAAAAAAAAAAAAAAAACAAAAAAAAAAAAAAAAAAAAAAAAAAAAAAAAAAAAAAAAAAAAAAAAAAAAAAAAAAAAAAAAAAAAAAAAAAAAAAAAAAAAAAAAAAAAAAAAAAAAAAAAAAAAAAAAAAAAAAAAAAAAAAAAAAAAAAAAAAAAAAAAAAAAAAAAAAAAAAAAAAACAAAAAAAAAAAAAAAAAAAAAAAAAAAAAAAACAAAAAAAAAAAAAAAAAAAAAAAAAAAAAAAAAAAAAAAAAAAAAAAAAAAAAAAAAAAAAAAAAAAAAAAAAAAAAAAAAAAAAAAAAAAAAAAAAAAAAAAAAAAAAAAAAAAAAAAAAAAAAAAAAAAAAAAAAAAACAAAAAAAAAAAAAAAAAAAAAAAAAAAAAAAAAAAAAAAAAAAAAAAAAAAAAAAACAAAAAAAAAAAAAAAAAAAAAAAAAAAAAAAAAAAAAAAAAAAAAAAAAAAAAAAAAAAAAAAAAAAAAAAAAAAACAAAAAAAAAAAAAAAAAAAAAAAAAAAAAAAAAAAAAAAAAAAAAAAAAAAAAAAAAAAAAAAAAAAAAAAAAAAAAAAAAAACAAAAAAAAAAAAAAAAAAAAAAAAAAAAAAAAAAAAAAAAAAAAAAAAAAAAAAAAAAAACAAAAAAAAAAAAAAAAAAAAAAAAAAAAAAAAAAAAAAAAAAAAAAAAAAACAAAAAAAAAAAAAAAAAAAAAAAAAAAAAAAAAAAAAAAAAAAAAAAAAAACAAAAAAAAAAAAAAAAAAAAAAAAAAAAAAAAAAAAAAAAAAAAAAAAAAAAACAAAAAAAAAAAAAAAAAAAAAAAAAAAAAAAAAAAAAAAAAACAAAAAAAAAAAAAAAAAAAAAAAAAAAAAACAAAAAAAAAAAAAAAAAAAAAAAAAAAAAAAAAAAAAAAAAACAAAAAAAAAAAAAAAACAAAAAAAAAAAAAAAAAAAAAAAAAAAAAAAAAAAAAAAAAAAAAAAAAAAAAAAAAAAAAAAAACAAAAAAAAAAAAAAAAAAAAAAAAAAAACAAAAAAAAAAAAAAAAAAAAAAAAAAAAAAAAAAAAAAAAAAAAAAAAAAAAAAAACAAAAAAAAAAAAAAAAAAAAAAAAAAAAAAAAAAAAAAAAAAAAAAAAAAAAAAAAACAAAAAAAAAAAAAAAAAAAAAAAAAAAAACAAAAAAAAAAAAAAAAAAAAAAAAAAAAAAAAAAAAAAAAAAAAAAAAAAAAAAAAAAAAAAAAAAAAAAAAAAAAAAAAAAAAAAAAAAAAAAAAAAAAAAAAAAAAAAAAAAAAAAAAAAAAAAAAAAAACAAAAAAAAAAAAAAAAAAAAAAAAAAAAAAAAAAACAAAAAAAAAAAAAAAAAAAAAAAAAAAAAAAAAAAAAAAACAAAAAAAAAAAAAAAAAAAAAAAAAAAAAAAAAAAAAAAAAAAAAAAAAAACAAAAAAAAAAAAAAAAAAAAAAAAAAAAAAAAAAAAAAAAAAAAAAAAAAAAAAAAAAAAACAAAAAAAAAAAAAAAAAAAAAAAAAAAAAAAAAAAAAAAAAAAAAAAAAAAAAAAAAAAAAAAAAAAAAAAAAAAAACAAAAAAAAAAAAAAAAAAAAAAAAAAAAAAAAAAAAAAAAAAAAAAAAAAAAAAAAAAAAAAAAAACAAAAAAAAAAAAAAAAAAAAAAAAAAAAAAAAACAAAAAAAAAAAAAAAAAAAAAAAAAAAAAAAAAAAAAAAAAAAAAAAAAAAAAAAAAAAAAAAAAACAAAAAAAAAAAAAAAAAAAAAAAAAAAAAAAAACAAAAAAAAAAAAAAAAAAAAAAAAAAAAAAAAAAAAAAAAAAAAAAAAAAAAAAAAAAAAAAAAAAAAAAAAACAAAAAAAAAAAAAAAAAAAAAAAAAAAAAAAAAAAAACAAAAAAAAAAAAAAAAAAAAAAAAAAAAAAAAAAAAAAAAAAAAAAAAAAAAAAAAAAAAAAAAAAAAAAAAACAAAAAAAAAAAAAAAAAAAAAACAAAAAAAAAAAAAAAAAAAAAAAAAAAAAAAAAAAAAAAAAAAAAAAAAAAAAAAAAAAAAAAAAAAACAAAAAAAAAAAAAAAAAAAAAAAAAAAAAAAAAAAAAAAAAAAAAAAAAAAAAAAAAAAAAAAAAAAAAAAAAAAACAAAAAAAAAAAAAAAAAAAAAAAAAAAAAAAAAAAAAAAAAAAAAAAAAAAAAAAAAAAAAAAAAAAAAAAAAACAAAAAAAAAAAAAAAAAAAAAAAAAAAAAAAAAAACAAAAAAAAAAAAAAAAAAAAAAAAAAAAAAAAAAAAAAAAAAAAAAAAAAAAAAAAAACAAAAAAAAAAAAAAAAAAAAAAAAAAAAAAACAAAAAAAAAAAAAAAAAAAAAAAAAAAAAAAAAAAAAAAAAAAAAAAAAAAAAAAAAAAAAAAAAAAAAAAAAAAAAAAAAAAAAAAAAAAAAAAAAAAAAAAAAAAAAAAAAAAAAAAAAACAAAAAAAAAAAAAAAAAAAAAAAAAAAAAAAAAAAAAAAAAAAAAACAAAAAAAAAAAAAAAAAAAAAAAAAAAAAAAAAAAAAAAAAAAAAAAAAAAAAAAAAAAAAAAAAAAAAAAAAAAAAAAAAAAAAAAAAAAAAAAAAAACAAAAAAAAAAAAAAAAAAAAAAAAAAAAAAAAAAAAAAAAAAAAAAAAAAAAAAAAAAAAAAAAAAAAAAAAAAAAAAAAAAAACAAAAAAAAAAAAAAAAAAAAAAAAAAAAAAACAAAAAAAAAAAAAAAAAAAAAAAAAAAAAAAAAAAAAAAAAAAAAAAAAAAAAAAAAAAAAAAACAAAAAAAAAAAAAAAAAAAAAAAAAAAAAAAAAAAAAAAAAAAAAAAAAAAAAAAAAAAAAAAAAAAAAAAAAAAAAAAAAAAAAAAAAAAAAAAAAAAAAAAAAAAAACAAAAAAAAAAAAAAAAAAAAAAAAAAAAAAAAAAAAAAAAAAAAAAAAAAAAAAAAAAAAAAAAAAAAAAAAAAACAAAAAAAAAAAAAAAAAAAAAAAAAAAAAAAAAAAAAAAAAAAAAAAAAAAAAAAAAAAAAAAAAAAAAAAAAAAAAAAAAAAACAAAAAAAAAAAAAAAAAAAAAAAAAAAAAAAAAAAAAAAAAAAAAAAAAAAAAAAAAAAAACAAAAAAAAAAAAAAAAAAAAAAAAAAAAAAAAAAAAAAAAAAAAAAAAAAAAAAAAAAAAACAAAAAAAAAAAAAAAAAAAAAAAAAAAAAAAAAAAAAAAAAAAAAAAAAAAAAAAAAAAAAAAAAAAAAAAAAAAAAAAAAAAAAAAAAAAAAAAAAAAAAAACAAAAAAAAAAAAAAAAAAAAAAAAAAAAAAAAAAAAAAAAAAAAAAAAAAAAAAAAAAAAAAAAAAAAAAACAAAAAAAAAAAAAAAAAAAAAAAAAAAAAAAAAAAAAAAAAAAAAAAAAAAAACAAAAAAAAAAAAAAAAAAAAAAAAAAAAAAACAAAAAAAAAAAAAAAAAAAAAAAAAAAAAAAAAAAAAAAAAAAAAAAAAAAAAAAAAAAAAAAAAAAAAAAAAAAAAAAAAAAAAAAAAAAAAAAAAAAAAAAAAAAAAAAAAAAAAAAAAAAAAAAAAACAAAAAAAAAAAAAAAAAAAAAAAAAAAAAAAAAAAAAAAAAAAAAAAAAAACAAAAAAAAAAAAAAAAAAAAAAAAAAAAAAAAAAAAAAAAAAAAAAAAAAAAAAAAAAAAAAAAAAAAAAAAAAAAAAAAAAAAAAAAAAAAAAAAAAAACAAAAAAAAAAAAAAAAAAAAAAAAAAAAAAAAAAAAAAAAAAAAAAAAAAAAAAAAAAAAAAAAAAAAAAAAAAAAAAAAAAACAAAAAAAAAAAAAAAAAAAAAAAAAAAAAAAAAAAAAAAAAAAAAAAAAAAAAAAAAAAAAAAAAAAAAAAAAAAAAAAAAAAAAAAAAAAAAAAAAAAAAAACAAAAAAAAAAAAAAAAAAAAAAAAAAAAAAAAAAAAAAAAAAAAAAAAAAAAACAAAAAAAAAAAAAAAAAAAAAAAAAAAAAAAAAAAAAAAAAAAAAAAAAAAAAACAAAAAAAAAAAAAAAAAAAAAAAAAAAAAAAAAAAAAAAAAAAAAAAAAAAAAAAAAAAACAAAAAAAAAAAAAAAAAAAAAAAAAAAAAAAAAAAAAAAAAACAAAAAAAAAAAAAAAAAAAAAAAAAAAAAAAAACAAAAAAAAAAAAAAAAAAAAAAAAAAAAAAAAAAAAAAAAAAAAAAAAAAAAAAAAAAAAAAAAAAAAAAAAAAAAAAAAAAAAAAAAAACAAAAAAAAAAAAAAAAAAAAAAAAAAAAAAAAAAAAAAAAAAAAAAAAAAAAAAAAAAAAAAAACAAAAAAAAAAAAAAAAAAAAAAAAAAAAAAAAAAAAAAAAAAAAAAAAAAAAAAAAAAAAAAAAAAAAAAAAAAAAAAAAAAAAAAAAAAAAAAAAAAAAAAAAAAAAAAAAAAAAAAAAAAAAAAAAAAAAAAAAAAAAAAAAAAAAAAAAAAAAAAAACAAAAAAAAAAAAAAAAAAAAAAAAAAAACAAAAAAAAAAAAAAAAAAAAAAAAAAAAAAAAAAAAAAAAAAAAAAAAAAAAAAAAAAAAAAAAAAAAAAAAAAAAAAAAAAAAAAAAAAAAAAAAAAAAAAAAAAAAAAAAAAAAAAAAAAAAAAAAAAAAAAAAAAAAAACAAAAAAAAAAAAAAAAAAAAAAAAAAAAAAAAAAAAAAAAAAAAAAAAAAAAAAAAAAAAAAAAAAAAAAAAAAAAAAAAAAAAAAAAAAAAAAAAAAAAAAAAAAAAAAAAAAAAAAAAAAAAAAAAACAAAAAAAAAAAAAAAAAAAAAAAAAAAAAAAAAAAAAAAAAAAAAAAAAAAAAAAAAAAAAAAAAAAAAAAAAAAAAACAAAAAAAAAAAAAAAAAAAAAAAAAAAAAAAAAAAAAAAAAAAAAAAAAAAAAAAAAAAAAAAAAAAAAAAACAAAAAAAAAAAAAAAAAAAAAAAAAAAAAAAAAAAAAAAAAAAAAAAAAAAAAAAAAAAAAAACAAAAAAAAAAAAAAAAAAAAAAAAAAAAAAAAAACAAAAAAAAAAAAAAAAAAAAAAAAAAAAAAAAAAAAAAAAAAAAAAAAAAAAAAAAAAAAAAAAAAAAAAAAAAAAAAAAAAAAAAAAAAAAAAAAAAAAAAAAAAAAAAAACAAAAAAAAAAAAAAAAAAAAAAAAAAAAAAAAAAAAAAAAAAAAAAAAAAAAAAAAAAAAAAAAAAAAAAAAAAAAAAAAAAAAAAAAAAAAAAAAAAAAAAAAAAAAAAAAAAAAAAAAAACAAAAAAAAAAAAAAAAAAAAAAAAAAAAAAAAAAAAAAAAAAAAAAAAAAAAAAAAAAAAAAAAAAAAAAAAAAAAACAAAAAAAAAAAAAAAAAAAAAAAAAAAAAAAAAAAAAAAAAAAAAAAAAAAAAAAAAAAAAAAACAAAAAAAAAAAAAAAAAAAAAAAAAAAAAAAAAAAAAAAAAAAAAAAAAAAAAAAAAAAAAAAAAAAAAAAAAAAAAAAAAAAAAAAAAAAAAAAAAAAAAACAAAAAAAAAAAAAAAAAAAAAAAAAAAAAAAAAAAAAAAAAAAAAAAAAAAAAAAAAAAAAAAAAAAAAAAAAAAAAAAAAAAAAAAAAAAAAAAAAAAAAAAAAAAAAAAAAAAAAAAAAAAAAAAACAAAAAAAAAAAAAAAAAAAAAAAAAAACAAAAAAAAAAAAAAAAAAAAAAAAAAAAAAAAAAAAAAAAAAAAAAAAAAAAAAAAAAAAAAAAAAAAAAAAAAAAAAAAAAAAAAAAAAAAAAAAAAAAAAAAAAAAAACAAAAAAAAAAAAAAAAAAAAAAAAAAAAAAAAAAAAACAAAAAAAAAAAAAAAAAAAAAAAAAAAAAAAAAAAAAACAAAAAAAAAAAAAAAAAAAAAAAAAAAAAACAAAAAAAAAAAAAAAAAAAAAAAAAAAAAAAAAAAAAAAAAAAAAAAAAAAAAACAAAAAAAAAAAAAAAAAAAAAAAAAAAAACAAAAAAAAAAAAAAAAAAAAAAAAAAAAAAAAAAAAAAAAAAAAAAAAAAAAAAAAAAAAAAAAAAAAAAAAAAAAAAAAAAAAAAAAAAAAAAAAAAAAAAAAAAAAAAAAAAAAAAAAAAAAAAAAAAAAAAAAAAAAAAAAAAAAAAAAAAAAAAAAAAAAAAAAAAAAAAAAAAAAAAAAAAAAAAAAAAAAAAAAAAAAAAAAAAAAAAAAAAAAAAAAAAAAAAAAAACAAAAAAAAAAAAAAAAAAAAAAAAAAAAAAACAAAAAAAAAAAAAAAAAAAAAAAAAAAAAAAAAAAAAAAAAAACAAAAAAAAAAAAAAAAAAAAAAAAAAAAAAAAAAAAAAAAAAAAAAAAAAAAAACAAAAAAAAAAAAAAAAAAAAAAAACAAAAAAAAAAAAAAAAAAAAAAAAAAAAAAAAAAAAAAAAAAAAAAAAAACAAAAAAAAAAAAAAAAAAAAAAAAAAAAAAAAAAAAAAAAAAAAAAAAAAAAAAACAAAAAAAAAAAAAAAAAAAAAAAAAAAAAAAAAAAAAAAAAAAAAAAAAAAAAAAAAAAAAAAAAAAAAAAAAAAAAAAAAAAAAAAAAAAAAAAAAAAAAAAAAAAAAAAAAAAAAAAAAAAAAAAAAAAAAAAAAAAAAAAAAAAAAAAAAAAAAAAAAAAAAAAAAAAAAAAAAAAAAAAAAAAAAAAAAAAAAAAAAAAAAAAAAAAAAAAAAAAAAAAAAAAAAAAAAAAAAACAAAAAAAAAAAAAAAAAAAAAAAAAAAAAAAAAAAAAAAAAAAAAAAAAAAAAAAAAACAAAAAAAAAAAAAAAAAAAAAAAAAAAAAAAAAAAAAAAAAAAAAAAAAAAAAAAAAAAAAAAAAAAAAAAAAAAAAAAAAAAAAAAAAAAAAAAACAAAAAAAAAAAAAAAAAAAAAAAAAAAAAAAAAAAAAAAAAAAAACAAAAAAAAAAAAAAAAAAAAAAAAAAAAAAAAAAAAAAAAAAAAAAAAAAAAAAAAAAACAAAAAAAAAAAAAAAAAAAAAAAAAAAAAAAAAAAAAAAAAAAAAAAAAAAAAACAAAAAAAAAAAAAAAAAAAAAAAAAAAAAAAAAAAAAAAAAAAAAAAAAAAAAAAAAAAAAAAAAAAAAAAAACAAAAAAAAAAAAAAAAAAAAAAAAAAAAAAAAAAAAAAAAAAAAAAAAAAAAAAAAAAAAAAAAAAAAAAAAAAAAAAAAAAAAAAAAAAAAAAAAAAAAAAAAAAAAAAAAAAAAAAAAAAAAAAAAAAAAAAAAAAAAAAAAAAAAAAAAAAAAAAAAAACAAAAAAAAAAAAAAAAAAAAAAAAAAAAAAAAAAAAACAAAAAAAAAAAAAAAAAAAAAAAAAAA
>JAXGGA010008740.1:0-55153 GCA_038373865.1 Uloborus plumipes
AGCTAAATTTTTACAGTTTATTATTGTAAAGTTAGACATTTTAGTTTATTGCCATAAAATTTAGTTGTATTATACTGCAAAACCAACAGTACAATACTGGCAGCCGAGGTTCCAGTTTAAAACTGTAAAATGCACTAATAAACTGTAAAATTAGAAATTTTACAGTTTAGTACTGTAAGATTTGAAATTTTACCGTTTATTATTGAAAAATTAAAAACGATCACAATTTATTGCTATAAAATTAAGTGTACTGTAAAAACAACATTCATTTTTTACAGTGTATGTGTTTTATTCTTTATTCCAAATGTTCTTTAAAGAAATTTTTGGAACGTAAAAGGATTCATTTAAAAAATAACAATAAAATTAACAGAATTGTAAAAATTCGGCAACTTGTTATTATTGCCTTGTTCAAACTAAGCTGGCAAGTTGGGGTACGCTGTTTCACTTTTCCAACTGTACTATACTTTTGTGTGAAGTCCGACTTCTACAGTACACACATATGCCACAGAGACCCGTTTTAGATCGGCATCCATTCACAGCATAAACTAGCTGTCGTGGCCGTCACGAAACTTTCTTCTATATCTATCTTATGAATTCCAGTTACAAAATAAAATACGTACTCGCCCGCATAATTTGGAAACAGCTCCAATTTCCCAATTATCGTAATAACCCTGCAAATGCAGAATCAATGAGCGAAATAGGAAATCATTGCAAAAGCCTTGTTTAGATTAATTGCAAACATTTTATTTGTTAGTAAAAAGAAATTGGCAACAGTTAAAAATTTCAAATCATTGAAAGTTTTCAGCTGTTTTGATAATTAAATAGCGTGAAAGCGATTTTTTAATGAATTAATTTTTCGCATTGTTGACTAAGCGCAAAAATCACCCCACCCTCCTCCTGGAGCGATTGGCGCCAAAATTGAATCGATGCTTGCTTCCATATTGGGTTAGTGTTATTCCAAATTTCATTCAAATCGCAGCAATATTTCCCGAGATACAGTAGGTGCAATGACAAAATAAGCACTTTTGATTGCTCCACCCCCCTTTGAGATATTGACACACAAATTGAATCAGCACCTGTACTCAATAGGGTCTACCTATAGAACAATTTTCGTTTGATTCCGCCGGTTACTTCCTGAGATATAGCAGTCACCCTCGCGCAGAACACGTGCGATTGCTCCACCCCCCTTCGAGATATTGAGAAACAAAATGAATCAGCACCTGTACTCAATAGGGTCTACCTATGGACCAATTTTCGTTTGATTCCGCCGGTTACTTCCTGAGATATAGCAGTCACCCTCGTGCAGAACACGTGCGATTGCTCCACCCCCCTTGGAGGAATTCGCTAAAAAAAGTCAGGTGCACCAGTTCACATGGTGGTACATATGTGCAAAAATTTTTGTTCGATTTCATTCAGTAGTTTTTGCTCTAGCGCGGCCACAAAAACTGGTCACACACATACAGACTCACACACACACAGACACACAGACATTTTCCAAAAATGGTCGAAATGGACTCAGCGCACCTCAAAACGTGCAAATCCGTCAAAATTCGACATTCGAAAATTTTCACGAAACCAATACTTTCTTCTATGTATTAGATATAGAAGAAAGTAAAAAGCATTCACACAGAGAAAGGACAAGGACAGGAGAGTGAAAACGCTCGAGCCGGGATTTGAACTCGAGACCACACCATCCGCGTCAGACTTCTCCAACCAATAGACAAGCAGACTGGCAGGCAACTTGGTAGAGAAAATTATTTCGTGGACGCAGAATCAGGTATCTATGTAATTTGGCACTACTCACAGTAATGACATTCCATGGTAACTTTCGTTCCATTTTGACCGATTCCCTTTTTGTGTAACGTAAGTTGCTGCTGTTTTTTTTTTTTTCGTCTGCTATTTTTAAAATTTAAATGCATTAAAGATTTTTGCATTTTGATTTCACTTTTGATTGCCATTTTCATAAATCACTTTTGTACGAGTTTTATATAACACTGTTTGCACAGAGGAGAGGAGCTAAATGCTAAAGAACTGGTCAAAACGCTACGTAAGTTACCATAGAATGTCCCAGTAGATACTGTTAAATGTATTGAAAATTGCATCATTTTCTTTCACTTCATTAAAAAGACAGACCTTTTTGGCATATCTAAAATTATTTTGCATACCTACATGCTCGTATATCAAAAAATGTCAAGTATGAGATGAAAAGACTATTTTATAGCTGTTATTAGTGCATTCGAAAATTTCTTGTCTTAAAACTTAAAAAAAAAGTTCTTGTCTTGATAAAAATAGGCTTAATTGTTAACCAAAAGAACAACCAAACTTTTTGCTCCGAAATCAAGAAAGAAAAACGTGGTTCTCTTGAATTTTCTCTGATTACTGTAAGCCGTATGCACCCCCATTGTACCCCCCCCCCCTCAGAGGTATAATTACCCCGTCATACCCCCACGATACGGACATTCATTTACATATCCCGGCTAATTAGCCTTCTTTAATTAATGCAATTAATAAAAGAGTCCCCTGTTGTCTCACGTCACTTACTGTCTCCTCTTCCTTGAATGGATACCTCTCGTCGGGATGTGACACAGGGGGCGCTGCGCATCTTCTGATTCATTAGCGGCTATGCGATTTCTACGCTCATTGATTCAAATGAATTGTCTACTGTCGAAAACGCTGCGTTTTTTTCCTTTCAATTTTACTTTTTTGTTTGAGAAAGAGTAGAGTTTTGGTGGCAAACCCTTTCGAGTTCTTTGCCTGGCGTTTTGTTGCAAAAGGCTGAAAGAGAATATTTCAATCTTTTTTTTTTCTTTTTCCAATAAAATTAGATTTTAATTTTGCTAAGCCCTCTTTTTTTTTACCACAAGCTAGATTAAATGCGCCCATCAATGTGCAGTGCAAGAATAAGCAAAGTTGAAAGATTTCCTGCATTGAGTCAATCATTCGAATGAGCAGCAATGAGTGAAATTAATTAAAATCCGAAAAATAAACATCAGAGAAATTTGATGCGAAACAGCTTCTAACACTTATTCAGTTAGAAAAAACAGACATAAAGAAAATATTCAGGGCGAGGACTGCTGATGGTCTTAGAAAAAGGTGAGAAAGGTGACAAATTTTAAAACAAAGGTGGCTAAAAAGTGACAAAAAAGTAACTAAAAGGTGACCAAAAGTAATTTGTTAAGAATTAAAAAAGAAGAAAACGGTTATCCTTTTTTCTGACTTTCACCAAAATAGCCTCTACATACTATTTTAAAAGACTTAGATTCTGAACATGAATATGATAGGGCTGGAAGTAACTAAATAAACTGTTTTAGGACATATTGTTAAAAAACTTTCAGTGTAAACTCTATGTTATGTTCAAAGATTTTTCTTTAAAATCAATTAAATTAACACCTGAAATTATGAAGTAAAGATAATGACAATGTATTTAATGAACATATTTTTTTTTTCATATTTTTAATAGCTCATTACAAAATTATCGGCATTCTTTTTCTTGTTTCTTTGTAAATACAAAGCAAAATGTTCGCTAAAAAGTATTGACAATACAGAATGAGTGAGAAAATAAATTGAAAAATCCGAAACTTTAATTGAAGCAAAATGATAACTTACAAGGTGAAAATAAAATAACCTTGAAGTATAAAACTGAAGATATTATTTCATATGAATAAAAGTGTAATGTCTTTTGCTTGGGGGGGGGGGGGTCTGAAAATATACAGCGGCACATGTCCAATACTGAAGAGAGAAAAACTTTTATATCATATTTTAAGTCTTGTGAGCACTGTGCTGTGAAAATGTTTTTTTTTTTTCTTTTTAATTTTACTAAATCCTTACATACATCAGCAAAATTACATGTTAAACTTATAAAAAATTTCTTTCCAATGCATTAGTAATTTATTTTTGCTGTGAGAGCTACAAAAAGTAATTTTAAATGAAGTTATTAAAGAATCATAATAACTAATGTTATTACAAAAAAAGTTTAAAAAATATGTAAAATATTTACAGGATACAGAAAAATTGAAACTTTACGCATGACACACAATAATAGTTTTAAAAATTTAACTCAAACATTAGAGAATTTTAAAATTCACAAAAAAAAAAAAATTACAAAATTTTCTGCAGAGCGAAATATAAAGAAATCTCCAACAGAAAATATTCATTTATTTCATTAATAAGCGATTTCCAATGTTGGCGGCTCATTTCTGAATTTCTACCAGTCGTGGAAGGCAAAGCAATGGTTCGTCAACTCATATGTCACAGCGAGCTATCACTTAGCAAGATTGCTTAGCAACGATTTTATTGAAGTTTTGAAACTTGACATTATTTTTTTTAACTGAGACAGCTATAAAGAATAGTAATAAAAATAGTATGCAGATTTGTGTAAATGCAGATTTGTAATGTGGAGGGGGAGCACACATTGGAGGTCAAGACATTGAAAAACTGGTGCCCTTAAACCTAACTCTAACATTGTGAACATATTTGATACTCAGTACTACAGTCGATGCTCGTTATAACGACCACTCGTTATAAAGACTATCCAATACAACGCCTGGTATGAAAAACCCAACTTCATCCCAATATACTCTATTTTCTACCTCTTACAGCGACCACTCGTTACAAAGACCTTTTTCTGGGGCACGGAGATGGTCGTTATATCGAGCGTCGACTGTATCAGAAACTGAAATATATTATTCGGAATCATCAGTGAATTTTAAACAATAAAATTATCTTAGCAGGAGTCAAAATTGTGCATTTCAAATATAATGTTTACAAAAAAGTTTTTTATTATGAAAAACAATAAGAATCTCCAAAGTTTGAAAATAACAACTTGAAATAAACGTAATAATATCACATAGACTACCAATATTTGTAAAAAAAACATAGCAATATTAAATGTAAAAAGCACATAGTAATAAATAGCTTCTGAAAATGAGAAAAAAAATATCTGTAAATTAAAAGAAAAAAAGATGTTTCCCAAATAACTTCTTTCTTCCTAATATTTTCTTTTTTGCATTACATTTTTTCTGCAAATTAAAGGGTATTTTTCCAATTATGCCTTACACACATTTTCAAGGTCATAGAGACTTGTGGTATGGCATAGAAAAAGCATTTGTTAGAACATGAAACTAAATTTGAAAAAGGGTGAAATCAGCAACCAGTTTTTTCTTTGGGCAAGGTGGGGGTAGATCAGAAAAGAGATAAGAACATAACAGTAAAGATAAGAATTTTGACCCTGTTTTTCCCCCATCTCTATGCAAATCACCAATACAATTTTGTTATAAGAACAAAAAAAAAAAAAAAAAAAAACCCTGCCAAACATCCAAAAATTTTATGAATAAAAAATGGATTTTTCTAAAACACATTTCAAGAAAGGTTTAAAAAGGTGACTAAAATTCCAAAAGGTGACAAAAAGTGACCAAAATTTCAAAAGGTGAGAAAGGTGACTGAGTCCTCGCCCTGAATATTGAATTATACTTCAAAATATTTATTTGGCTTTGCGCTAAAAAAAAATCACTGAAGATTTTACATAAATTAAAGAATAAAATTTGCAAATTTGTAATATTTTAATTCATTAAAGTCATTTTTCCGAGAGCATGAATTATAAAGTGGTTTCGTTTGAAATTGTAATGCAAGTGTGAGCATAATATAACTTTTTTTTCTGCCAAAAATAAACACAATCGTAGTTATAGCCATGCAAGAAAATATTTAGTGTTGAATTTAACCTTTTTGTTACCACGATGACTGACCTACAGAACTTGGCACCGAATTCAAACGCAATTTTTATAGCTTCATTAGTACGTTCAAAACGAAAGCGCCTCAGTAGGAGTTGGCGCTTGCCCCCCCCCCCTTACCCCCCTCCGAAGCTTTCAGAGAAAGAACAATATTTTTTAATATCTATTTTTAACTTGAAACAGATGTCTTTCAAAGTTTTAACAATTTCCTAAGACTGTCCAATCAGCTATTAAAACGCTAGAGACTAGGAAGTGCAAATGAAATGCTTTAAAAAATTTAACTGTTGTAGTCTTTGAAAATCATTAAATACCTTTATGAAACTCCTTAAAAAGTTGCTTCAATTCTATTTCTTATCAAATAAATGAACTATAAATTAACTGAATGGCCAGAATATTACTCTCTCATTAATATATTTTTTTAATCTCTACACTATTTCTTTTAAACGATTTTATGCGACTTATAGTATTGGTCATTTAAAATTATTAAGTGCTATGTCTGTTGGTGAGTTGGGGAACCGATCAAAAACTACTATGTAACTATACTGAAAATCAATGTAAGCAAGTGATGATGTGTTAACTTTTCCTTCTCTCAGTCGATTAATGTCAATCGTTTGTTAAACAACAAACAAAAATTTATTTTGATTGATCTTAATTTGAAAAAGAATGCAGAACATTTATAAGGTTTTTGTTTGCCTACTTTTCCAACATATTTTGAAGTCCCAAATACCCGTATTAGACCTTAAAATGCGGAATTTTAAACTTAAAAAAAAAAAAAAAAAAATTCCCAGGGAAGAAGCCCCCGGAACCCCTAAAATTACGAATATTCTACGCCACTTAAAAGAGTTCATTACATCTCTCTCTTGATACCTCTATCTCAATTAAGGTCAGTCCAAGAAAATAAAGAGTAAAACACACACACACACACACACACCCACACACACCACACACACACACACACACACACACACACACACACACACACACACACACACACAGGAAACAGCATGGGGGGGGGGCAGCGAGAAAAGAGACTCATAAACACACAAAATGTATGTGTGTGTTGGGTAATGTGCGAGATGGTACCTCCCTGAAAATTTTTTCTGGATACAGCCTTGATTCACTCTATTTTAACATAGTTTGCGATTGCTGTTATGATCATTTCATCAACTCTATGAAATTCATTTTCCTTTAATTTACAAAAAGAATTTTTATTTTACTTGAAACATTTTTGTTTTTTAGACTCAACTTTTGAGTAACAGAGAAACACATGCTTTTGCATTTGTTGTGCCTTTATTTCATGCAAGAACAGTACATTGTTCGATTTGAAAAAAAAAAAAAATTAAAATTGCTAGTACGCAAATTTTACTGTTAATCTTATTCAAATGTGAACTGGAAACTTTCAGCTTTCTCACGTACCTTTGGAAAAGTGTTTTACCAAAAGGCTTCAGCTACTAAAAATTGAATTTGTCATGTGAATCATATTAAGAGCTATCTTTCTTGAAAATGTGTGCATATGTATGTAACTTCATTTTTATCATCTTCAATAAAATTGAAAGCAACAATGTTTTTGATTTTGTACTTTTATTAGCAAAATACAGGAAGTATTAGTACATCATTAGGTAAATATATATCTATTCAATATCAATTTCTTTGACTCATATTTAAAACATGGCTAAAATATCAATAAAAGTACACAACATAATTACATACACACATAAAGACACAAATACATAACTAATGACTGTGCTTTACATATGAAAACAACCACACATGGTATATTTTGATTTGATAAAGAAATATAAAAGATGATCATGGATGCCGAGGTAAAATTTAACTATTACTTAGTTTTGCTGAAACCAAAATTATGCAATAAATGAATACATTTGTGCTTTTAAAATAAAAGCAAAAATACGAAGTTGAAAAACACAAATGTGCAAGAATAATTGCTTTCAATGTTGTATTTTTGCTTTTATCAAAATGATGTATTCAAAATTACTATTTTTTTAGCTAGGATAGGAAAAAAAACTACAATTTTTAAAGAAAAAAGTTTTAATTTAAGAAAATAAAGATTTGTACTGCATTTCCTAGATTCTCGGATATTTACTTAGTCTTTAACCCATTAATGCCTGACTTTTCTTTTTCCAAAGATATTTTGTATACTGGTTACAAACAGTGTTTAATGGACAGGAAAAATAATAAAAAAATATTATGTTAAAAATAATGTTTTTATTAAGGAAAGAAAAATCGTAATCCCCTAAAAGTTACGATAGGCCCCAGAGGGTACATACTTTTTTCAAGAAATTTTTTTCATTTCTTTTTTCAAGAAATTTCCTACGAAGTAATACTTAAAACGACATTTTATAAGAAGAAATAAAATCAGCAATTAACATAAACTGGGAAGCTGGGAATAAACATAGCTTTTTTTCTTGAAATTGTGAACAATGTCATTTTTGATAGAGATCATATTTAAACTGCTACAGAACATACTTTACAAAGATTATGTGCAGCATTCTGTTAATAACGAATTGAAACAATACCAAGGGACTTATTGAACACTATTATTTGGTTGAAATGTTCATTTTGGGGAAATTCAGACCCCTTTTTGGACCGTCCCTAAAAAGGGACGCTAGGCATTAATGGGTAAGTTTAGTATCCTATTTTTATGTATTTTAAGATTCATATACGTAATATAGGTTTATCTTATAGACTATTTTTGGGGATTTTAATTTGCATTGTAGACTTTTGAAAGAGATTTTGGCCCCTGGCAAGGAACCATAACCTGCTGCTAGCTGTGACTTCTGTTTCTGTATTTGTATATAACCCTCGAGATAAAAAGTTATTTTAAAACAACAAAGCAGTATAACAATTTCACCTAGGCATCCAGGAACAGTACATACCTGAGCTGCAACAAAGAATATAACATTAACATAAAGAAAAAAAGTTGTAAATTTAAATGCAATTTCTAAAAATGGAATATGAGTGAATAAGAACAGATAATAAAAGTCATTTTTAAACAGTACATAAATTATGAATGATTGTTCAAAAAAAAAAAAAAAAAAAAAAGGAATGTGTAACAGTCTTGTTACAAAAAACTGCATTTGGATTGTACTCGGAGTTGACAAGCTATGTTCATCATTAGCTCGTTTGGAATGATTAACAAGATTTTATAATTTTACATAAATTGATTTTATTATTGCTTACTTGTGCATAAAAAGCTATTATTATAGAAAAGCTCACAGTATAGAAGCTACTATTATCAAACAGTGCAACAGTTTGGGCTAAATGAAAGTAGTTTTTATTAATGCAATACATTCAGAAAAAATAATGCCTGTATCAAGAAGAAAAGTTGAGCTTCAGAAAACTTTAAAAGCTCATGTCGAAATTTTAGAAATTTATTCGGAGAAAGATAGACTTGAAAATCAAATTTAAATGTCATAATTTACTTTATTATCTTCCTTTAATATCTGAAACACAGCGGTGACCAAAAAAATCAACCTCCAGCATACACTTTTTTAACACGTTCACTAACATGAGCATGACCAGTGAGTCACATGAACTTATTATACCGTTCCATTATTAACATCACCAGTGAGTCACAAAAAATGTTCATTCTGTGCCATGAGCATCACTAATGAGTCACAAAAAAAAATCATTCTGTGCCATAACTATTGTCAGTAGGTCATAAGTAATTTTTTCTGCATAATTGAACACTTCGGCAATGACTTTACATAGGTATGTGACACACAGAGGAAGAGACTATTCTTCAAAAATGAACAATTTACTTCAGTTTTGGACAGATAAGTGAGGCTTTTATTAATGAGTTTGTAATTTGTTTACTTTTGCAGACACACGCTAGGAGGACAACAATGTTATCCTTTTATGATAAATAGGATTGTTTTATTGAAAGAAAGTGTAGTAGTTTCACTAAAACTAGTTTCAAGTGAAATTACTGGTGTTCATAGAACTCGTTCAGTTAGTTTAAATTTGTCATTCTGGTGATCATCTAAACATTTTGGGAGCAATAGAGGCAGTAAACATGTAAAGACACACGAAAATTCGTTTTGTAACTATACAGCAGGTAAAAAAAATACTTCAATAAACTGACTTCAATCAAAAAATTATACAACAGATAACTGTCGTTTTCACTTTTGCTTTGGAAAACTTGTACATTCGAAGCCTAGGATTAAAAATAAAACTTTTAAAAATGTTTTGGCACTTAATCATCCTGAAAAAATCCAAAAATCACATCCCATATAATTCATTTCGGATGTGATTTCCACAGTTTAAACCTCTTTATTTATTCACATCTTTTTTTAAATATCAGACTAGTTTCATTGCCAAAGTATATATCGTATATATAACCCTATGCAACTTTTTATAAACTCAACACACAAACATTCAATAGTCATAGCTTTAATTTAAGCACATAAAAACTACCTTATAATAGATATCCCATCGAATACATATTTTTTTGAATTAATTAAATACATCTATAGAAATTTAATGCTTGAGCACTTTGCATAGTTTATAATCTAAGAAAATAACATTTAATATTCTTATACAGGTTAGACATTAGTAGGAATTCAACAATTTACAAATTTTCAATGCACATAGGTAAACAATTATTTCCATTGCAACATTCACTTTTCAAATTTTCATGAATAACCGTAACCAGTCAATTCAAGCCTTAGTTGGATATCTGAACTCGATTGAAGCTTTCTTATCGGTTAAAGGCTTCAAACAACGGTTAGGGTGTGAAGGGCCCGCCACATGCAACGGAAAATCTGAAAGCATGCTTTGAGGCGATCCTCAAGTCTCAACAAGCTACGGAAATAAATATAGGGAGGCTTTTAAATCGTCAATTATGACTGAATTTCGCAACACACCACCAGCTCGTTTACTGCTTTATACCCGAGCTTTGCCTCAAATTTTCGAGTTGTACCGTACCAAGTGCGGTTGCTCGTTGGTGTTCTAATTTCACATTAGCTACCAGTTTTTGTTGCCTCTCTTTGCTCCATAAGAGGATTTTTGCCTCCAGCTCGATTAATTCCTATTCCATGCTGATGAGTGCATAATAAGCCGAAACTGCAGTCCATGGATGGAATAAACGAGCTGGTAGAGTATTGCATGTTTCTGCCTTAACCATGGCTCAGGGGCGGTTACTCACTGGTTTATATGTCTGAACTGCTTTGAGGCAACACCCTACCTGTCCACATAGTTGCCTTGAGGCAAATTAATGAAATTTTGGATGGGAAATTCTGGCCTCAAGGCAGGCCCGTCATTTAGGGGAGGCATGTGGGGGGGGGGTCAATTGTCCCTCCCCCGGACTTTGAGAAATGAATGTATTTACGTATAAGTTTGCGCGGTTTTTCATGTTAACCGATGAAATTGCATTGCGTTTGGACCCTTTGCCCACCATGGAAAAACTTGAACTGACGGCACTGTCTCAAGGTCAGAGATCAGAGGAAATACCTCACAAAATTCTCCATTAGCTCACAGAGGTTTGCCTCAAGACATGCCTTCAGATTTTCCATTGTGTGGGGACAGACTTTAGACAGGGCTTCGAATCGGCAGGTGAATATAAATAATGAAAGTTGTTAAAAGAGTATGGTAAGAATGTTTGATTTGTCTTCTTAATGGAAAACAAAAACAATTCATGTGTAATAAAAAAATATTTTGAGGATCAATGCATAATCATTGCAGTTAGTGTTTAGAATTACTTCAATATACTGAAGATATAAAAGATTATTACATTTTGGCAAAATTACGACCTTGCATACAAAATGTTTACTTGTCAGTAAAATACTGAATTTCTCAACAATTATTTTTTGTTTCTCCTTGGTTTATTATTTAACAAAAAACAACTTAAATTTTTTTTTAATGTTTCCAATTTTGCACCAATTCATATTTTGAGATTGGATATTACCAGCTTCCAAAGAGTTTTAACTTAAAAAAAAAAAAAATATTTTTGCTAACTAGATATTAAGGAATATGAACTATATCAAAAAACTGCATTAGAATGTTTCTACACATATTTGATCATGAACAATCCAATAATAGACATTGAAATCCCTACAACCTTTAATTTTCCGAAAAAAAAAGTTAATAAATCGACACTTTCATAAAAAGAACATCATGATTCGTAAGATTTCTGGTGAAAACGATAAGAATACCATTACATTATGCTAGCCTGAAAGTCCTGAGAATCGCTACGGCTTCTTTATATTATATTTCTATGACATAAATTGTAATTACATGCTTTACAAGAGAGGCTTGTAATATCTTGAATGATTAAAACTTAATACAGCTACAAGTGACTAGCAGAAGTAAAATTCTTGAGCAAAATTACTAACAGATGTTAATCTGCTTTTACAAAATAATTGATCATGTATGTGTTTGTCAAGCTCTTAATACTTTATTCATCTATTACGTAATAAATATTAAAATTCAAATGTTTTAAATACATTTTATTTTACTTGGTAATATACATACATATGTATTTAAATGTAATAAATGTTTAAACTTTGAATAGACTGTTAATGAAGCAAACAGCGCTTTGTATAAAAGAGGTATGTATGTATAAATATGTGACAATCTACGTCCACACTGCACTTAGCCTTAACAGGATTCACACTAGGGGAAAAAATAAGGTGATATTTTCTAGCCTAACTAAACTTTTATATGGAATTTAAAATTAAAGAGTTTTTTAAATTTTTTATTATTATTGTTGGACGCCTCTAGATTAACTCATTTATGCCCAGTAGCCAAAAAACGTGACGTGTGTTTGTTGCTGCATACAAAAACCTGTAATGGGTATATCCTTTTACTACAGCTGTTTTTCACAAGTTAAATAGTCCTTCTTCTTGAGAAAACCAGATAGAAACACTAGTTGGACATCGGAGTTTATTTAGTGACAGCTATTTTCACACAAATCAGTCAAGCAACGATCCAGCATGGGTAGCCACAGAAAGTAAGTTTTTTTTTTGCAAACTTATTCTTCATAAAATTTAACTATTTTAAAATGATTTGTTCAAAATTGATCACAGATGCCTTCTGTAATGTTACTTTGCAAAAGTAAAGTCAAGTAAGGTCGTATTTTGCTCACATATCTGCAAAATATCCCATAAACAGGACGTTTAATAACTTAATAAATATGGCAACGGCAAACTATTTTAAACCTAAAATGTACGTAAACCATTCCAAGTAAGAGTTTTAAGCAGATAAAAATTGAAAAAAAAATGTTTAAAAAACTTGGGCATAAATGGGTTAAGATACAGAGAAATTATTTATCACAGTTTGTTAGAAAATTCAGTGGAAACTAAACATCTGAAGTTACACTGACGTATTATTTTTCTTCTTGGAGATTCTTTTCTGAAAGATTGTTTTTCTGAAAAATTTAGTAGCAAGAGATTTTTTAGTCACACCAGCGACCTGTACCCCTGGATTTGTCGGACCCTCTACATAAACACAAACTAATGGGGAGAAATAAGTTAAGGCAGTTTATTAACCCAATAATACCTAGCGTCCCTTTTTAGGGACCTAGTATTAATTTAAGCAAAGTATTTCCATATACTGTAGCACAAAATTTACTTAATGAGCATAGCATTGAAAGAGAACATTCCAGTTGTTTGCTAGAACAAAGGCACATCTTATCATTAGCGATATTGATTGCTATGTTAAAGAAAAATTGATATTACAATCTCGGTTACATGGGTAAAATTTTTATCTAACTAAAGAATTAAAAAAATAATGTTTTAATAAAGTACTCGTTACAATAAATGTATTAAAGTCTCCACGAAAAAATTGCGGAAGCAGCGATCTTGCTGACAAAAGCGCATTGATGTAACTTTAATGCAAAATAGGTTTAAAGATAAGATTTGTTTGGTGCAACTAGAAGCAGAAGATAAACCCAAAGTTCAAAGACGTTTGAGCGTTCAGTAAACCAAAGCATTAAGCTATTCTCAGTATTTTCTTTCAACGTCTTTGAAGCTAAAATTTTATATTATTCTATTTATTTAAAAATAAAAGCTGAAAATTAGATTAAGATATTTCATTTATACAGGCTGTTTTCTAAAAATAAAAATGAAAAGTATAAAAGTTAAAAATGAGAGACTTTCTGACACACGCCTGCTAATAACGAACAGTATGCAAAGGGATTTTTATTGAGTGGGATTTTAGAAGAAGTCATAGGAACTATGCAATCCTGCACCCTAGCATGAACCCTAACCTTAATAAACAATCACTTCTCTATAAACTATCAATTTCTATCAACAAGCTAACTGTCTATATGTGTCAGCACATTACTCTACTGAGTTTCAAACAGAGTTTCTCCTCATCAATCGGCATTGTATATTAGGTGCGTCAGTTAATGTCAGTGGGGCCAACTTAGTAGAAGCAAAAGTGTTAATATCACAATTCTGCTTTAATAACAGAAAAATAAAAACACATAAATTATAACATTATTTTATTTTCCACCCGTTTATTTTTTAAATATATGATTGAAACACATATGGTGTGTGCGGGGAGGATAGCTACATAATTTTGACAAAAACCGCAGATAATAGGAAAATAAACCAGTGCCGGATAAATGATTTTTCTGAGAAAAGGTAAAATCTCGAAACTGTGTGCCCCCTTACCCATCATCCTTCAAGTTTCCATATGGAGTTTCAAAAGAAAAATAACCAAGAAAAGAGGCGAATTTGCTACCTGGGGCAAGGACTCGTTTTCCCTAGATACGGCACTGAAACAAACAATCAATATTCACTTCTAGAAAAGCATACTTTTTTCTTCTCATTTTTCAAAAATTATCATCAGAGTTTTTGAAGAAAGAAATGATTCTACAATAAAGCAATACACTATTTACATCATTTCTTTCTTTTCTTTAAATATATTTTTCTTTTCTTCTTTTTTTTCTTTTGTGTTTTTAAAGTTACTTGATTTTACTCATGAAAACGCCTGCTTTCAAAGCAGTATGTCTTGTAGTAAATATCAGTACACTGAATTATGATGCTAAAGCAACATTTCCATTCATTCTCTGTTCTTTGCATAGACATGATTTGTAGGAATTTTTCACTTATAAACAATGCAACAATCAATTTTAAATGGATTACGTATAACAGAAAACACACAACATATGAAACCCAGACATTAAAGGGAAATCATAACTTCACAATTAGCTGTCAGTGATCAACACTTCATATTCTTTACTCATTTATACTCTTTAATTTTTATAACCAACAGCATTTCGAAATTTCAAAAAGCTCAAACATATTGTGCTCATAAAAACATTTTAACCATTTCAAGTTTACTATATTAAGACAACAAAAGACTTACGATAATAAAAATAACATTAAAAAAACTACGATGCAATGTAATGACTTCAGAAACAATGTACGAGAATGAAACTAAATTGCACAATAATGGCATAAAAACACCATTTGTTAAATTAATTTTAAGCCAAAATCTAAAAGAAAAAACAATTAATATGACGTGACAAGAATTAAATAAGTCATAGAAGTGCATACTAGTACGAACTATAATTCAAACAATGTCAGTAAAACAGCGTTTCCCAACCTGAGGTATGCGTACCATTGGTGGTACGCTTTGTGGTACGCGAAAAATAATCAGTAATGGCATATATGAAAGCTAAACAAATATTATTGTATTCAAAAGATCATAGAAATTTTTTTCTTGTCACCCATAAATATTACGTGACATGAAAATATCATGCCATAAAGTATACTTAAATTAATTTTTTTTAAATATTCGACTATAATAAGAAAACAAATTAGCTTTTTTTGAACATAACATTGTGTTTTTATCAAAACCACTTACTAGTAAACAGAATGTAAAATGATAGTTGATAAATAAAGGACTTGGAGGATGAAGGGGTCTAAGTTACATTAAAAAAAAAATAACACTGTGTACAATGGTAAGCAATGGAAACAGGTAAACAAATAAAACTTGGTACACCTAGCAGTGGATGTCATTAGACCATTTTCATACGTACACTAATGACAAAACCAGAAAACAGAAAAGCTGCAACAAATGAAATATGAAACTTTGAACTTTACTCGCAATTTCTGATTTGTCACTTAACCCCTTCATCTCCCAAGCCCTTCAATTATGAAACCTTGAGCAAATACTCACACGCACACATGTGACTAATGCAAATAAAAAACACACTTGTAATAAGAAATTAAGCGGAGCTATGGAGTGGTACAATTGTACAACCGAGTAGTATGTGAGCCAGAGAAAGTTGGGAAACACTGCAGTAAAAGAAGAAACATCAGCAACTACTAATAAATACGCAACTAGCTGCCTCCTCAGTCTTCTGCATCAAGTCATCTACTACACATTTGTACGTAAATGTTGAAGTGTGGGAGTCTTTCGTCTCTCGAATGTTACAGAATTAACTCATCTGAAGGGTGCCTGCTCCTCCTCCATATCCATAACCTTTGGGTCCATAGAGTTTGCCATAGCAAGCTGCAAATTTTAAGGGGTATTTATTAGTAAACATAGTAAACAAGATAGGATATAATTGAAAAACCTTTTAAATGAATGTACATGATAACAGATAAAAATACATTTGATGAAAGTCAACTAGTGTTATCGACTACACTAGCATAGACAGAATTTTTTCTTCCGGGGGTCATTAAAAGGCAGGGATCAATCCAGGATTTATTTGCAAGGGTCCTGTTTTTGTAATTTTGTGAAAACTGATATGTAATAAGGTGAAAAACAGTTACGGAGCTAAATATTCCGGATCAGTTCTGAATTTAGGATTTTTGTCAAGAGTCTGCTTTTGATTTTAGAACTTTTGTGAAGGGTCCGTTTTTGAGTTTCAGAATTTTGCAATGGGTCCGTTAACGGACCTAATCAATCTACTAAACTTTGAGCCAATTTTCCCCCAATATATATCAGATAAATAGATCCACCCCCCTTCCTCAGTAGCTATGGCTATAAAGCAAATCACTTTTTACCCAAAAGCAAAAGTAGCCATGAAGTTATTCCAAAATCTAAGCCCCTCCCTGATTGCTATTTAAAAAAATAATAGTGGATCTGCCCATAATAAAAGGCAAAGAAATGTTCTTTTTTTAGGTGACAAAGAAATAAGAATAAAAAATAATGGGTTTCAAATTAATAAAGAAAATCAAATAGGGTGAAAAAAAATAAAGATTTTCGAATGAAAACTTGCTTTGGAAAAAAATGAAGTCTCCAAAAAAGTAGCTCCAGTGAAAATAAGTTGCTTTTTAGCCTGTTTGTGCTCAAAAAAAGTCTCCAAAGTCGCCTAGAGCCAAAAAAAAAGCAGCAAAAAGTAGCATTTAAGCAGCCTGTGGCAACCCTCTAAAATTTTTGGTTAAAGTTTTTGAACTCAAATGACCTTAATTCAGAATACTGCATTTTACTTTATGATCAATTCCAATACTTTTTCTCTTAATCATGTTAGCTGTAAGTGACAAAAACGAATGATATATAATATATTTGATGCTTTAAAGTATATGCCCAGGGGTAGCCAAACTTTATGGGAAGAGTATAGCTATCCAGAGAAAAACATGGATGCATGCCATTTTCAATTTTTTTCAACATACTGAACTGGATTGCGGCCATTATGAAATTATCTTCTGTATCTTTCTTATGAATGCTCGGACCTTAAATATGAATAATTGTAACTAGTAGGGATGCATCGATTAGCAAATTGGCCGATTACCGATTAATCGGCTGGGTCGATTAATGACAATTTTGATTGTTTTCCTACTGCCAATTTTACCATCACTGATTTTTCTCTCTTATACAATTCCAAGTTTCGAAATAGTAAGTCATTTATTTCTTAGAGAAGATTTTTTTTTCCCATTTTCCTAGTTTTCACAAATTTAATTTCAGTACTTTATCAAATTTATTAGAACCAATTTTCATATTATTGTCAATAATATTATTAACACATTGTTAATTATGTTAATTGGACATAAAAATTCAAAAAAAAGAGGGGGGGGGAATCTATGGTGAGCACACCAATTTAGGAGTACATTCAATCCATATTTTTTATTAATTAGTAACAATTTAATTCAATACATATATTCCTTGAAAATTAGAGGTTATCTAAAAGCACTGTGCTAAGGAGAAAACTATCACCACATGAAAAATGTGTAGCAACATTGTCTATGTGTTTGTATATCTATTCAAAGTAGGAGACTTAATTAAAAAAAACTTTATATCAACTGTGAGGATTATTATTACTGTTATTAAAATTATTCATCATAGTTTCTTAGTGAAGGTATACTTTAAATAATAATATTTGAAAAATAGATTTTCTGCCGATTAATCGGCCCGATTTTGCCGACTATTAATAATCTGTAAAGTGGCCGATTATGGCCGATTAATCGGTGCATCCCTAGTAACTCGTAAGATTTGGCACCTCTGGAATATTTTAAATTTACATACTATGACTACCACATTGGCTTCATTTACTGTTCTAGTGGATTTTCTAGTTGATGTATAAATGCAGTAGGTGCCGGTTAATTAAATCAGCTGCTTTAATGAATCAAATTCCCAAAAAGGAACAATAACCAGCTTTATTGAATTAGCCGATTTGTTGAATCAAAGCTGTTTACAACAAACGATATTCATATAAGCGGCGGCCACTGAAGCAATTGGAATCAGAATAGTTTTAAAAATCGAAATTAAATTTCAAAATTAAACTCTTCCTTTTTTGATCGTCTCTCATAAAACTAAGTATTTAATTGCAAAAGGAGAATTGAAATAAAAATATGTGTTGTTCGAAAAGACTTGGACCGAATATGTATTAAAACAATTACAAAGATTTTATTATTTAACAAAGTAGGCAAAATCGCAAAAGATAAAATCAAAATGATCGAGTCATTTTTTATAATTTGCCAAATAAAAATGGCCACCAATTAGTGCAAGGAATTATAATTTGTGCTATGGCCTCAGAATCTGCACTAAAAATATTATCTTAAAAATTTTCAATAAGTTGTAGAGTGTGACTGTTTGTAGGACATCCCTGTGTTACACTGTATACAGACGTAACAATATTTCTATTGTATTGTCTTCACTATCTTAAACAAGTAAATCTCAACAGCAATTAATGATTTTACTTTGCACACATCATGATAATTTACTTTTATGTCCAATGTAGCAATAAAAATAAGAAGCTAAAATGGCAAAACATTTAAAATGGCAGGATATTAGATTTTTTAAATTATTTAGTTACAAAAGAAATTGTTTGAGATTCAAATTATAAAAACATACATTTTCTAAAAGTGCACAGTACACTTTTCACAAAAAAGAAAAGTAAATAAAAACTAAGACTTGAAAGTAAAAAACTTACTTTTGCAATAAATTTCACCCTCTCTTTCACACAAAGTCATTGATTCTAATCTTTTGTGGCATTCCTTACAGTTAAAACATGTAGTTTTGTGCCAAGCCTGTAAAAAAAATATTTACTTAATACTACATTACATACACATGAACATATAGAAATGAACATTATTGTAACATATTTTGGGACCAGAGGTTTTCAGTTTTACAGGTTTTTGCTGTGCACATAATATCTTAGATGATATTGCAGATAAATTAAAGGATATTGAGGGCAAATCAATATATTTGAAAATAAGAGTAATTTAAAAAATATATTATTAAAGCAAAAATGCCATAATTTAATAATGCTCAAAATCATTCACAAAGAAATATGCGACAATATCAAAAGTCATTCTAGTCTTGCTAACACTAGAATGACTTTTGATATTGTCATTTGTGTTTGCTAATAAGTGTACACATGGCTTGCTAGCGGTATTTACAAGAATGGTATTATTATTTAAAAGAAGAATTTTATTTCTCTTGAAAAGAAAACTTAGAAGTAAGAAGAAAATAGAAAAACTGAATCAGAGCTCGCAGTAGACTTTTTTCAAAATTTTAGGGGAATTTTAGGAACATTTTGGCAAAATTTTAGGAAAGTTTTAGGGGCAATTTAAGATTTTATGTGAGAAATTTTTTTTATCATTTTTCTTTTTCTCTATTAATGCAGTAATGCTCAGCCAACAGCTAGTGAAGTTTACCTGTGAGTCTCAAAATGTTCAATGTTATGCATTGAAAACTATAGTACCCAACTCTTAAACTGCTTTACTTACTGTTTAGTTCTGAGAAGTTGGGCAGTTTATAAGTCATTATAGATTAAAGTGGCTTTAGTTGAATAACAAACAACCTTATACTATGACCTAAGAAAGATTGTCAAGTATAAACCCTGAAATTGTGTTTCAGTTTTAAAATTGTTCATGCATATGATTATTGAAGGAGAACCTTTGTCCATTGCTAAATTAAAATCACTTGCTTAAACTGCTATTTTAAAATGAATGTGCATATGAAATAAAGTAGTATTAGCTTAATTTACTTCTAAAAATTTACACTTTTCATGACACATAAGTTTGCATTGTGCTTAAAGTGAGAATCTGTCACATTAAGCAGGACACATAACTTAGACAAAGCCAATTTTTGCTTCTTATTCAATGTCTGGGAAAGCTCAAATCAATTAGGCAGGTTCAATTGTAGAGTATGAAACTTTAGTTCAAAAGGCTAGGAAGAATGCTAATGTCCCTATCAATATTTCCCAAGTATGGTTAACAGAAACTGCATCTCAACAGTGGAATGATCAAAACGCAAGCTGATATACAACTTCATAACTTTGTGCTTTCTGAGGAAAAGGTATTATATTATTTAAAATGAAATACAGGATATGATAATATTCATTCAAAAGTTCTAGTACAGTATGCAGAGAAATTACTAGATTTATTTTAAATATTTGTAATGCTTACAACTCAAGAGCAATGCCAGTGAACAAAAAGTTCTCAATTAAGCTGCTCTTTAAGAAAGAGTTACAGATAATATGCAATGAGTTACAGCCATAAGCCAGGGCTAAGGCAGAACTGAAGCAATTACACCCACAGCTCGGTATTGACATCTTGAGACTGCAGTTTCGTCCTTATTGTGGACTCCTCAGTCAGGAATAGCTAATGGCCGAGCTGGGGGCAAAGATCGTCCTATTGTAGCTAAGATTGCCAACAAAGTGGTAGATAAAATGAATTTATCTCACCAGCGAGCATCCACAAACCATGGTGAGGCTCAACTTGAAATTTGAAAGCAAAAGCTGTGTAATATGCAATGAGTTACCGCCCATAATTAAGGTAACTCATAAGGTCAAGGTAACACCTCCCCCCTGGTAAGATTAATTCTTTTTATCTACCAGTTTGTTGGCTATCTTAGCTACAATAAAAGAGTCTTTTCCTCCAGCTCGGTTATTGGCTATTCCTGACTGAGGAGTCTAGAATAAGGACGAAACTGCAGTCTCATGATGTCATGACCGAGCTGTGGGTGTAACTGCTTCAGTTACAGATAAGTATACAGTTTTGATTTCACTTAACTTTTTTCTTTTGGATACATAAAAAAGTGTTACATAGTATTAACCCCTTAACGCTCGCATAATTTTGAAGAAAATGGTCATAAAAGTGCCTATTTTTTTTATTCAAGAAAATTATATAAAACTGAGTGTATATACAATATTTGCATTCATTTTTAATTTTTAAGTTAATTTTTAGCTTGAAATTAAAAAATAAATAAAAAAAACGGGAAAGCCAACATTCAGGGTTATTATGACTGAATGTTTGTTTTCCAACAAAGAGAGAAAATAAAAAATATGTGATTGAAACATTCAAAGAGAATTTTATTGCATTTACGCATAATTTAAATAAATACTAGTAATTTTTTCTTGTGTGATAAATTTCAAAGCATGCGATGCAAAGGCCAACATCACAATCAGGACAATAGTACCCAGTTTCCTTTCTGCATCTCTTTATTATTTACTATCTCTAAAAATGTTGCAAATAGACTAGTGCAGCCATCTGGTGTACATATTGAGAAATAAAACATGATTCCGGGCATGAGAAATAGATTATTTTATTATTTTTCGCGCATTATTTTTGAACACTTCAGCCCGGAAATATCACGGGCGCGAGAAATAGAGGACGAAACTTCACCCCGTCATTTTCACGGGAGCGAGAAGGAAAGGGTTAAAAGCTTGTCCAGAAAGTCTGCCAATCTTACTCAACCAAAATTTGAATGCGGGTGAGGTAATATACTTACTGATCCGCCTCCCATCATTTTTTCTGCCATGTAAACTGCTTTTCCACAGCGTGGGCACACGTCAGCCCCTCCCCATCTTGGTTGCGATGACTTGGGGACAACAGGGGCTTGCAAAGGAGCAACATGTGCCTGAGCCACAGCAGGAATGTTACTTCAAATAAATAAAAAAAAAAAAAACATTAAATACAATTTTATTCAACAATAAAATATTTTCAAGTCTGAAGTAAAACACCCACTTTAAACAAATACTAAGAGTAAAATATAATCAACAGTGCAAGACAGCATAGGTTTGAAAACACAAATGCAGAAACATGTTTTGGTGTTACAAGAAACTCTTTTTCAATGCACAAACTGACTTATAGATGTAACAAAATATGACAGCAGTTGAATGTCTTTACTTTCAAGCACAAAGGTTATTTATTTACTAGCAGCCTGGCCCAATGTTGCATGGGTTACCACTGAACAAAAAATTTACAAAACGTGAATGAAAAATGAGAAATCCTTTGCATTATAATGAATACGAGTTGTTACTTAAAAACCTTTATTAGAGCATAGCTGTGCCCTGTGGTTTCACCCGCGTTAATAAGACAATAATCTATCCACCTTAATAAGACAAAAACACTACGTACGTGGCTTCCCAATGAGGGTCATGCATGTTTGACCCCTCACCCCGCCTCCTTAAACTGTCAACACCTTCCATTTTGTATGCAAGATGGGTAGATGTCAATTATAATGCAAGTATTTATTACAAATAGTGTTTAAATACTTAATGAAAAAAAAAAGAAATTGAGGTAATCTTCTCAATTAATTATTTGTTTTTCAAAACGTAAATATATTTAAAAATATTTCATTTCATTGCTTATGAAATTAATAAATACATTTTTGGCTCTCTCTAGATGCCTTATTCTTGCCCAGTTTAAAGCATTTTATTGATATTCAATCATTTTTTGCACCCAAAACTTTATTTTTCAGCTTAACCCCACTAAAATATTAGTTTGCATCTATGCCTGAATATAAGGAACAAGTATACATATGATAGTATGAAGTATCACACTTAAAAAAGAAAGACTAGAAAAATAATATGTGGACAGGTTGTGGGCATTTTTTATACAAGAAAACTTTCTACAAAGTCGATACAAACTATTAGGACATGTAAGGTTCCTTATATTTAAACATATGAAATTTAAAAGACAAAAGTCCAAATATATTCATACGAGTGCCCCATTTGGCACAATGGTTTCAGCAACATACCTTGCACTAGTTATCACTTTGACTGCATTATCTATTTGTAGAAAATATCATGTTCCCAAAAGTACTCAAAAAAAGGTAAGGGGTGAGGTGGGGGGGGGGAGGAGAAAATAAAAATGCAACACAAAAACAAAAAAATTTTTTGCATTTTTGGATAAGATAACATTGTTGTGAATAACAACAATGTATAGAGTGAATCTTAAATATTAAAAGAAAAACTAGCTGCCAGGGTAGCTAGATTAGCTTCCTACGGCATGCTGATGCATAACGTTCTCCCTCCTCCCCCCCTAACTTTTATCTCATTCTGATGTTATATTATTTGATATAATTTAATTGTTATAAGATTTCAAGACATACTACGCAGGTGGCCCGCTAATGAGTTTCATGTTTGATTTAGTTAAGCCTTCATTAAAAATTCCCATTATACACTGAAGTGACAAAAGTCATGGGATACCTCTTAATATCGTGTCGGCCCTCCTTTTGCCCGGCGAAGTGCAACAACTCGACGTGGCATGGACTCAACAATTCGTTGGAAGTCTTCTGCAGGAATATTGAGCCATGCTGTCTCGATAGACGTCCATAATTGTGAAAGCGTTGATGGGGCAGGATTTTGGGCACGAACAGACCTCTCGATGGTGTCCCATAAATGCTCAATGGGATTCATGTCGGGCGATCTAGGTGGCCAAATCATTCGTTGGAATTGTCCAGAATTTTCTTCAAACCAATTGCGAACAGTTGTGGCCCGGTGACATGGCGCATTGTCATCCATAAAAATCCCATCGTTGTTTGGGTACATGAAGTCCATGAATGGCTGCAAGTGATCTCCAAGTAGCTGCACATAAGCATTTCCAGTCAATGTTCGGTCCAGTCGCACTAGTGGACCAAGTCCATGCCATGAAAAAACAGCCCACACCATTACGGAGCCACCACCAGCTTGAACAGTGCCTTGCTGACAGTTTGGGTCCATGGCTTCGTGGGGTCTGCGCCACACTCGAACCCTACCATCGGCTCTTACCAGCTGAAATCGTGACTCATCGGACCAGGCCACGGTTTTCCATTCATCTAGGGACCAACCGATATGCTCACGTGCCCACGAAAGTCGCTGCAAGCGATGTCGTTCTGTCATTAAAGGCACTCGAGTCGGTCTTCTGCTGGAATAGCCCAAGAAATCCAAATTTCTCCGCACAGTTCTAGCAGACACGTCCATTGTACGTCCCACATTGATTTCTACGGTGATTTGACGCAGTGTTGCTTGTCTGTTAGAATTTACGACTCTTTGCAGACGTCGCCGTTCTCGATCTTTAAGTGCAGGCGGTCGACCACTGCGCTGTCCATGGTGGGATGTTATGCCTGAAATTTCATACTCTCGGCACACTCTTGACTCAGTGGATCTGGGAATGTTGAATTCTCTAACGATTTCCGAAATGGCATGACCCATGCGTCTAGCTCCAACTAACATTCCGCGTTCAAAGTCTGTTAATTCACGTCGTGCGGTCATCATCACGTTAAAACCTCTTCACATGAATAACTTGAACAGAAATGAAAGCTCTGTAAAAGCACTGCGCATTTATACCTGTTCTATGCGATGCTACTGCCATCTGAAAATTTGCATATTGCTATCCCATGACTTTTGTCACTTCAGTGTAATTATTATTACTGTTTCATATCAACCACGTTTTGTAACAATGGATTTCATATTTAATCACTTAGGACGAATTGCTTTAAATTTGACTACTTATTAAATGATATCTTCTTTAATTGAAATCGTATAATTATACAAATTAAAACTATAGCCTGAAAATTTCCAATCTATCGATATCTGGTTTGACTTTCAGTTCATTGGCGTTTAGGAGAAAGAAGCATGACATAGAAAGAAAGATACTCAGTTTTTAATATAAGTAGATAATACTGGATACCTTGTAGGTGGTCCATTTCGATAAGCGTCAGCAGTATCCATAGACAAAACCCCGGCTCCAACACCATAGCCATATCCTTTGGGGCCAAAGAGCTTGCCATAGCATGTCCGACAGTAAATTTCCCCTTCATGCTCAGTTAGGTTTCCGCTATCCAAACGGCGATTGCATTGTTTGTTTGCTGAAACATATTTTCATTTCAATACATTTATTAATAAGTGAAACACAACAATACAAATACATGCTACAATACTGAACATTTTTTATTTTTAGTACTCCTTCTTCCCAAATTATTTGCTGCATTTGAATACTTTTGCAGAGGAACCTCAGTAACTCGACACCCAAGGAGACCACAAACATATGTCAAGTTAAGCGTGTGTGTCAACTTACCAAGATTCTATAATTTCAACTATTGTAGCGTTTTCTGCATATTTACTAGTGCTTACCATCAACGTTACAAAAAAAAGGTTCAGTACATGATGTTTCCTTTTTTCTTTATTTTTTATTTGAAAATAACATAATAAAATAAATAAGACACAGCCCTGGGACTTTTCACTTTTCACTTCAGGGTCCTGACTACTTTACATAAAACAATAAAGTGAAGAATTTTATTGAGCATCATCTATGAACTAACAAGTTGCCTTGAAACAGAATCTATCGAATCTTTCCTTTTAGGAAGTCATTCTTTTAATCTTGCTTTAAGGAAGGATGCGTTGACGAATTACTAACTGAATTCCACTTTTCATGACATATATCACATCACTTGAACATACTTTTAAACTTTCAAAACCGCTAACTTCAAAAGATAATTAGGCCCAGACTTTACTTCTTTCTCTCTTTTCATCTGCTTGTTTGTGGGTAAACATTTTGGGGGTACTTGTGCACCACAGCATCCCTGAAGTTGGTAGTCTTGCATGGAACTGGAATGGGTTATAACAGCAAATGTTTCAGGTTGATCTCATTTGTGTTTCATTCAACCAGCTTTTAATTAGTCAAAAAATACATTTTACCTTTAAAAAGACCTGCCCTAAGAAAGAAACTACTAGAACTCAAAAACTTACCACAATTGAAACAACTTTTGTGCCACGATTTTCCAAGAGCTATTTTCTCTTCATTAAAATACACAACTGTACTGCATCTTGCACACGAACCAGGCATGATATATTATAGATGCACAACTGAAAGCAGAATAACGGCTTTATTACTTTCACAAAGAAAAAATAAAAGAAAGAAACATTCAACTGATGTAAGACAGGAGGGAAAGAGGAAGTGACAAATATACCTCTAACCTGCTTTATATAAATAAACTCTTTTCATGTTTATTCAGCTACATCTTGTGATGGAGGTCATTCGGCAATAAAGAAGCAAGTTTACTACAAAGTCAAAGCTCATTAAGTGAAGATGTAGTTTGATTTTACTGAGACAAAAATCATCTATGGAGCTCATAAAGGTCCCTTTTCTGTTATAACCTTTAAGGGCATCCATAAACGATATCACGCTTTGAAAGACAATCAGGGGGTTTAATCAACAGGGGATTTGTGAAAGTGTGACAGTTTGAGACAATGGGGAAGGAGGGATAACAATAAATACATTTTTGTTTTCAAAATAAAAATACGTTAATGAAAAAAAAAACAAAAAAAAAAAAACGTGATATGACAAGGAGAGTTAGTGGGCAAAATGAAGTGTGACTTAGGAAAAAGGTGTTTACGTTTGTTATAAAAAAATAAAATAAGTGATATCATTAATGGAGAACCTCTTGGCGCATTTTTAATATCAACAATTATTTTTCATTTTCTTTATTGCCACAAAGTTACACTTGTGGTCGAAATTTCGCAAGAACTATTTGTTTGGCAATACCATATATTGTTCAGTCTTTTTAACTATAACAAGCCTTTCAATAATAATTAAAAGTTTCACTTAAATGAAAAATAGTACCGTAAAATGGGGTTAATCGGAACACTTTTCAGCTTTGATTGTAAAAAAAGCAGTTAAAAGATTTTTTTTTAATTTGATTTTTTGGGTAAAAACTTCGGTCTTGCTTTACTTTTGATATTCCAAGCAAAGACAAAAGATTTTGAGCAATTATTATTAAAATATATAGCAAACTATGGGTGTTCCGAATCACCCCGCTGACAGGGGTCAATCGGAACACTTGTTAAAATTTTTATTTTTTTCAATTTAATCTGTAATAGGTCTCACAAACATGAGTAATATTGATGGGGGAGAATAAGAACAGATAATTACTGTCAAATAAATGTATAATTTCAGTACCAGTAAACGTTTATAATTTGTGAAAATTCAAAATAATTTTGAACTTATGAAAAATGAAAAGTAATTTTAAGAAAAGCTTTTGAATTGAAATGCAAAGATTTAACATGAATGGAAGTCACTCATGTCGTCCACAAATATGTACTTGTCATTAAAACTAGCAATTGTGACTTGGCTTAAGTTTTTTCATAACATCTCCTGGGATGAACTCTGCCTTTTCTTCAGTTTTTTGAAATTTCTGGGTTTCGGGGATTGTCCTGAAAGATTTTTTCGCTTATTCATCACTGTCTGTGTGCTGGACGTTTACTACATAAAGTCTATGTGACTTTCTCCCTTTTATTTTAAGTAAAAAAAAGTCTCCTGGAGGAAAAATCTTTTGAAATCTGTAACTTTTGTCATTCTAAGATCTAGTTGCTCACGAGAAGGGATAAACAGTAATAAATCCTTGTCCCTGTCTTGATTAGAAGAATTGGGGTTAGAATCTTGATTTTTCAAACAATTTCCTTCAAATAAGTTTGAATTGGAACAACAGAACTAAGTGTTCCGATTCACCCCGCAAATTTTTTTCCCATGGCATTTTTCAGAATTCTTCACTTTTATGACACAATTTATAAAAAATGTAAATTCTAATGTGGTATTCTGTTGTTCAGATACATGTATAATTAAAACATACCACTCATAGTTTTTAAATATAAGAAGGTTTGTTCTTGCATATGAAGTTTTGCAGTCTATGAAAATGTGATGTTTTCTAGCATTCAACGTGCAGCCCTCTTTAGAAGCCAGTAGCGTTGCCAGATTGACAAAAGTATTTTTTTCCTACTTCCTATGATCTTACCTTTCTAAAAAAAAATTCATGGCGAAAAATACCCAATAGTATATTTATGAAGAATTTCTTTGTACGGTTGGGAAGTTTTGTTCCGATTGACCCCGCTGTTCCTATACACCCCATTTTACGGTACGTTAAATAAATAAATAAAAACAAGAAATTAAGTAACGTGAAAAATGGACTCTTTGCACATTTTTTGAGGCAAAGCAATGAAGGTTGACTTAATGTCATAAACTGGTGACACCTCATTTTGTAGCAAACAACTTTTGTTGAACAACAAAAGTTGTAAAAAAATCTGCTTTAGCATCGTCTGCATCTTTGGTTCGACCGCCTTGTTTGTCCCCTCCCCAGCTACCTCCAGGTGACCCCGAATCAGCTAATAAAATTACTGTGTCAAAATAAATTTTTGCCACACATATTTTGTATTTTTATTTCCTGTTCTTGTTTTAACGAGACTTTGAACGCCTGATGTGTAAAACGATTTCAATTTTGGACCCACATGCTTAAGCTGCACTTAGGGATGATAATAAAACCCATTAAACACCATGACGCATGTAGACACACTTTTTCGGCGCAGTGTAACGACCCTTTGACAGCGCAATAAACCCAGCCGAATCAGAACGCACCATCACAAACGCGACCACGTAACATCCTTCGTAATCAGCCAATTATCCAATTCGCAGCTCTGTCTCGAACTACGCACCATGGCCACGAACGAACAGGACTTGATAATCATCTCGACTCGAAACCGACTAACGAACTTTATCTCATCACGAAAACTTCAAGATGTAAATTTCACTCATTCGTTTGGCAACACTGGAAATCCCAAGCCGGAATCATTAGACGTGAATACCACTGGTGTGCGCAATTCATCGTTACAACAATACCATAGAATGACGGTTAAATCTATTGTTGTATGCTTTTTTTGTGACGATTATTATTATTTTAAACCTCTGGCGAGACGTGCTTTGCTTTGTTCGGGTAACAAAACACCTCAGAAAACAACATAATTACCCTGGCATTGAAACTCTGCAACAGACTACTATCTAAGAAGCATATAAGGAAAGCATGAACTAGATAGAAATGTCTTCGGTTATTATGAGTACCTTTCCACTATGCCCTAGTTTGGAACGATCAGATTAAGAAGTGCTAACAGAACAAAAACTTAAAGGCTTAATAAAGATTAAACTACTTGCTGCCGATACAAAAAATATGAAAAAACAATGCTGTCCTACTTTTAATTCCACAACAAATAGCTTTGTATGAGAATGAAAAAGTATTTGTAAAATGATCTCATGAATAATAAAAATAGTAATTTCAATGAACTGCTTTGTGCTGACGAAGAATGCTTCTACATGCTTCCATCGAACATTTTAGTAGTATAGCAGGGCATATTTTAAGGGGTTTTTTTTGGGCAATTGCCCACACAGTCAAATAAAATTACCCCCACAGTCAAATAATATTGCCCACCTACATTTACCTAATTTTTCCAGCGGTAATGTGTTTCGATAAAAAAAATTTATTTTTCTGCAAAAAAAAAAAAAAAAAAAAATCATGGGCGACATTTGCCTCATATTTCAAAGCCTCCAAGAAAATTTTTAAATAGCAATATCATTCTATCAGACATCACAGTTTTGAATATTGCCATAACTAAACTGGAGTTAATGATAAATGCGCTTTATTCCGGGGGTTTCGAACAGTGGAGTATATGTGTTTTTATTTTGGAGGGGGCCCATATGAGCAAAAGAAGGTTTTCGGTCCTATACACAAACGCTCTTGAGTAATCTGAAGTTTTTGGAGAGGAAAGCATCATGTATCATATTTTCAATTTTTCCAAGTTGGAGAGCGGTAAAGCTCCACACGATGTACAGAGCGATAATATCGCTCTATTCACCTTCAAAGCAGAATTTTTTAACAAGTTTCATTTACTTATTTTTAAACACAGAAAATGGGAGAATGCATAAAAGCATAAAATACGTTTGAGACAGCGAAATTTTTACGTGCAACTTATTACTAGGATACTAAAAATAAAAGCAAAATGGATACTAAAATCTACAACTCTTAAAACACCTATTTTAAAAGTAATTTGGTTTCGTTTGAGAAAAGACGGAAACAGGGGGCATCGGTGGTTAGAGTGCCCGAATTTTTTTTTTAAATTGAGGTTGCATAAACAGTTTTAATCGATTTTTTAGGGTAATAGGAGAAGGAGGGTATATGTGTAGGGGGGGGGGCAGGGGAGGGGACTGTTGGGAAGAAATTTTCGAAGTTGAAGCAAAATATTGTAGTTTTTGGTTAAGATAGGATATAGGGCAAGAAACTTTTTTAAATTTGAAGTCAATTTTAGGCTATCTTTGACGTTAGGGGATCGTTTCTCCTTTAAGAACCTTACTGAAAAAAAATATCAAAATACGAAGTTTTAAGCTATCTTTGGTGACGTTAAGGGAATGAGGAAGATTCAAGGGATCTCTACCGAAATATTTTGACACTGAGGCACAACTCAGAACATGTTTTTAAATGATAGAGGACAGAGGAAAGAGAGGAAGTCCCCCCCCCCCCCTTTTTTGTTCCAAAATTGCTATCAATTGAAGCAATTTTTGGAAGGAGGAGATTGAGATTCCTCCCTTGAAAAGTTTTCAAAATTTAAAAACGCGATTTGAGGTGATCTTTGGAGAACTTTAGTGGTAGGGGTGGTTAGTAATATCCCTCCGAAATTCTTCGAAATTGAAACCCTTCGAAAGTGCAGTTTCAATTTATATTTCGGTATTGATGTTAGGGAACGGGTGGGGGTTTGTGGACTCTACTCCGGAAATGTTTCGAAATTTATGGGAAAAAAAAGCATTTCTTTAAGTTATCTTTAATGACGCCAGAAGAAGAGTCAGGATTCAAGAATTGCCCCCAAAAATTTCGTGAAAAGTTTTCAAAGGAGCAGCTTTAATTTTAATTCATTTGTTGAAAATCAAGGGGGGAGGGGTGTCCTCTCTCAAATATTTTTGAAATTAAAGATTTAAGAATGCTTTTTCAGTACGTGCACCATCCTCGAATTCCACGAAGATGATAATGAATGGTTGTATTATAATGAGTGAAATTAAAATAGCTCAAAAAGTCAGAGTTTACGTTCCTTACACTATTTTTCTATCGAGCAAAATGACCATTAGCAATAATTTCCGTAATTCCAATTTTCATACCCCAACTCTGTTTTGACGATTATACAACTAACATAAACTGCACATTTACACCCCCCACTCCGAGGAACTTAGAGTTGCCCACACAGTCAAATTTCCTTAAAATATGCCCTGTAGTATAGATATTCTGCAGCAACTTCAAATCCTAAATTTATTTAAAAAAAAAAGATCAAGACACACGGCAGTGTGTCAGCCAAGTTCGCGCTGCACATCTGCTGTGTATCTTTCGGGATACTTTCGACCCCTCCGTTTCTCAAAAACTACTTCATCTACATGCTTTAAATTTTATAAGTCTACTAGCTGCCAGGGCAGCTAGATTAGCTTCCTGCGGCATGTTGATGCATAACGTCCCCCTTCTCTAACTTTTACCTCATTCTGAAGTTATATTATTTGATATAATTTAATATTCATTCGATATCAAGACATACCAAGCACGTGGCCCGACGTTGCACAGGCACTTCGTGCCCTGAAAGTAGTGAGGAAAATTTCAAGAAACTACTCCCTGCCAAGGCAGCTCGCTAACAGGCGCTTCACGCCTTTACTTTTTTCCTATATAAAAAAATCATTCGAATTATTGAGATGCTTCCCGCCTTCAAGATGGTGAGGAAAGTTTCAGTAAGTTCAGCTCGCTCAAAGGAAAAAAGCAGACATGGATACTCAGTTTTTAATATAAGTAGCTGGCTTTTCAACAAATGAATGTTTCAAAATATTTCAAGTAGCTAGCGATAAAAATACTATGTAAGTGGCCCGCTTATGAGTTTCGTGTTTGATTTAGAATTCAAATTCAAAATTCTCATTATCATTGTTATCACTGTTTCATAGCAACCACGTTTCAACAATGGATTTCATATTTAATCATTTATTAGGCTTATTTGCTTTAAATTTGACTACTTATTAATTGATATCTTCGCTAATTAAAATCGTATAATTATATAAATTGAAACTAATGAAGCCTGAAAAATTACCTATCTATCGGTACCTGGTTCGACTTTCAGTTCATTGGCGTTCAGGAGAACGTGACATAGAAAGATACTCAGTTTTTAATATAAGTAGATTAGAGTGACATAGAACACCCATAATCCTAAATTTTATGAATATATCTCTTTTAGTTTTAAAGTTATTAATATTTGAAAAGTGAAAATATGGCGATTTTCTTATTTAGATTATACACTCACTCATCAAAATGTTTACCTACTTCCAAGTGTCTCAGAATCTTAAAATTTGGCATCAAGGTATATTTCCATACACTAACTATGGGAAAAATCTAAAAAGTCCAAAAACTACATTAAAAAAGCAAGAAAAAGAGCATTTTTTTTATGAGTATCTTGGCGCGATTTATAAATGGTTCGTCAAACGAAAGCGCCAAATTGCTTGTAAAACGTTGCCAAAAATTAAATACTTAAGTTTAAAATCAAATGTTTTATTGTAAGCTGTTTCAAGGCAGAGGTAGGAATTCAAGGGAAACACGGACGATCGCAACTCCCCAATGCAATCGCAAATTTCAAAATTTGGATTCAAGTGAAACGTTACAATCGCTACGAGATGCGATTCTAATGTAATTCGACTTCCAGTAGCGATTGCAATATTAGTTCATATTTATCAAGATGAAACAAATAATTCGAATTTTAGAGATTGACTATGCCACCTTGCAGTGACTTAAGATATTAACCAAGTAGTTAAAATATTCTATTCCTCTTTTAAGAAAAATATAGGGTAAACACGAAGAAAATTTACTTGTTTTACCTGTTTCTTTCGTCATTGATCATAAATTGCAGCGTCTCCTATTATTTATTTGAATTACGAGTAAAATCATTAAAATTAAAAATATGTCGAACGTAGCATGGCCTATGTTATATCTGCGTTGTCAGCGTAACTGAAATCTCATGTTATGTGTGTAAATTGTGTAATCATGTAATTTGTGTCTAAATGAAAGCATAACCGTTACTTCGGCTTCCACGCAGCCTTCTTTAGAGGTTGCCGGGAATACCCCAAACCAAAGATCTAGCTCGAACGACCGCTCTTTAAGAGCAATCGTTCGCAGTCAGGAAAAAGCTATGCAGCCGCAGTTATAAATGCCCCTCCCTCAAGCACTCCTGTAAATTCTGAAGCCGACCCCACCCCTCTTATGGAGGCGTTCAATATTACAGATTTAATACTTTATTTAAAGAGCTCAACGAAATTCTTAGCATTTAACATTTAATACAAAAATTTAAAACTGTCCTCCCGACAATTAAAAATGCCCCTAGCACAATCGATAAGTTAACTGCCTTTGTCCAGATCTTTTTTGACCTGGACTAATTATTTTCCTTTTTTCTAAAAGTGCCAAGAAATCCCCTTACTCCCTCCTTACCTTTTTATTTTTAAATTTAAAACATGCCAAGGACTCCCAATAATGGCTTAGCTTGCCGTCCAATCAACAGCTAATCCCCTTCGGGGGAATCCTTCCAATCACGATCGACCGGTGAGGTAAGGGCTCCGCCCTAGGTACTCACCAGGCCTCAGCCGAATAACTATACTGCGTTCTACTTCGGCTTTTCAAAAATGCATGATATCCCAACAAAAACATAAATGTGAACAAGAAGTTCTGTCAAGAACTAAACGAGCCTACTTTCCCGTACATCGACATCGGCATTCCAGCATCTGATCATTATTCTCTTGATCATCTGAGACTAAACATTATGTCAAACATACCTTTTTAGCACTTAAAGCTGATTTCTAAAAGCAAAATATACCCCTCTCATCAGATGAAATAGAGACATAAAAAGTAAATAAATGAATAAATGAAGTTTTGTCGCACCTTTTAAAGAATGTAACTGTTACAGTTCTTCCGTAGAAAAATTCCTCAATCGTTTTCAAAAAAAAAAAATTAAAAGTACAAAGTACATCAAAACACATTTTATCAAAGAAAGGAAAAAAAAACTCGTCCGTCGATAAAATGTCTCGATTTTCACTTTTAAACCGTTGCCAGTTGTTAAATATAAATAAAGAATAAAATGCCCTCGTGAATGAAACACTTTTGTTACAAAAAAAATCGTCTGCCAAAAAAAAAAAAATAATAGTAATAAATAAAATAACACAAATGAATAAATAAACAAAAAATCGTCTGCACAGTAAGTCATTTTTTTCTGAGCCTGCATTTCCGCCATGTTTGTGGAGTCGGAGTCGGAATCAGTCCTCACAGAAGATTATTCAGAAAAGTACTTTACAAACATTATTTATCAAAACCATTTTTTTTACAAAGTTAGTTTGAAGGAAATCCGACTTTAAGTTCCAGGATCAACATTCAACTTAAATTCTCCGTAGGCGCTAATGTTAAATTTTTTACTGAACGGTTCAATATTGAACGAAAAATGGTTCAAACAAAAAGCGAAATAAGGGAATGAACCTCTCCGAGATCTTTCAAACAAAAAAAAGTTTATTCCATTCGGATGGTTCACTCAGAAGTTATTAGGTGGGGAAAGGTTGCTTGAACGGTTCAATGTTGAACGAAAAAATGTTCAAATTGAAAATTTAAATACTGTAATGAAGTATCCTTGCTGAGATCCTTCGAGCAAAAAAAAAGTTTATTTAAATCGGACTGTTCACTCAAAAATTATTAGGGGTGACAGCTTGCTTGAGCGGTTCAATGTTGAACGAAAAATTGTTCAAATCGGAAATGTAAATACGGGAATGAAGTATCTTTGATAAGATCTTTCGAACAAAAAAAAGTTTGTTGAAATCGGACTGTTCACTCAAAAGTTAGCATCGCGGGACAGGTTGTTTGAACGGTTCAAAGTTGAACCAAAAATTGTTCAAATCGAAAAATCAAATATGGGAATGAGTTGTACTCGCCGAAATCTTTCCAACAAAAAAAAAGTTTGTTCAAATCGGAATGTTCATTCAAAAGTTATTAGGGGGGGAAAGGTTGCTTGAACGGTTCAATGTTGAACCAAAAGTGTTCAAATCGAAAAATCAAATATGGGAATGAGTTGTAATCGCCGAGATCTATCTAACAAAAAAAAGTTTGCTCAAATCGGAATGTTCATTCAAAAGTTATTAGGGGGGAAAGGTTGCTTGAACGGTTCAATGTTGAACGAAAAATTGTTCAAATCGAAAATGTAGGTACAGGAATGAAGTATCCTTGAAAAGATCTTTCGAACAAAAAAAAGTTTGTTCAAATCGGACTGTTAACTAAAAAGTTAGCATCGCGGGACAGGTTGTTTGAACGGCTCAAAGTTGAACCAAAAATTGTTCAAATCGAAAAATCAAATATGGGAATGAGCTGTACTCGCCGAGATCTTTCCAACAAAAAAAAGTTTGTCCAAATCGGAATATTCATTCAAAAGTTATTAGGGGGGGACAGACAGACAGACCGACCGACAGACCGACAGACCGACAGACCGACAGACCGACACACAAATTCCCCATCTCAATACCCTACTTTCAAATTTTTAATTTTTCGATATTCATTTTACCTTTTTATTTTTTTAACTTGGCGATATTTTTTGGACTTGGCGATATTTTTTTTAACTTGGCGATATTTTTTGGACTTGGCGATATTTTTTAGATGCATTAAGCCAATTTTAATACTTTTTTCGTCTTTCTTTTATTTTTAATGGGAAAGTAGGCTAAAAAGGAGCCAAGTTCGGTTGAAACAACCTTTGGGCAGTTTGAAGCAACGGTGCCACCGACAAAAGAGTTGAAATCTAACAGGCTCCAAGTTCTATAGCTGTTCTATTATCTACAGTCGTGAGAGTTATTGAAATGTTCATTAATTTATTTTAATAACATTTCGTTAGTTCCTTTCATATCGGCTTCGGAACTGGGCAAGTTTTAATCGTCACGAAGTTACGTTCAAAAAAGTCCGACTTCCGTCAGTTAGAAATGAACTTGCCAAGTTATAAGAAGCCGATATGAAAGGAACTAACGAAATGTTATTAAAATAAATTAATGACCATTTCAATAACTCTCATGACTGTAGTTAACAGAACAGCTATAGAACTTGGAGCCTGTTAGATTTCAACTCTTTTGTCGGTGGCACCGTTGCTTCAAACTGCCCAAACGTTGTTTCAACCGAACTTGGCTCCTTTTTCACATTTATGTTTTTGTTGGGATATTTATTACAATGTTAATGAATATAACTGAGATCAAAGAGGGATTTTTTCCTCTTTTTATATAAGGGGTGGTCAAAATTGAATGACCCTACTTTAAAGTTGGTTGGTTTTATTAGGCTTAATGACGCAAGAGCTTTCGTAGGCTATACCGTGGCAAATTACTGCGTTAAAAAGTTGAAAACAATGCCAAAAAGAGAAATTGTTAAGAGCGTGAAGGACATAAAACGTCTTGAATTTGAACGTTTTTGCCGAATTATACATATGAACGAAGTTTCAAATTTTGAATAACAAACAGAAAGAATAAATTTGAAAATGAGTTTTGAGAACTACTTAAAAAATATACAAGACAAACACTAAATTGAAGACAAAAAACTAATGTCCTGAAGAGAGGCGTACAAATTCAGGCCTTTAAAGTTCTTAAGAGACAAAATTATTGCTTGGAAGAAATTTTCAGCGGAAAGTCCCGATAACTTGGAAGTCCCAACACTTGTAAGTAGTTCCTATAGACTTCTAACGAGCTAGGGGAAGAATGAAAGCTTCGAAATAATGGTATTTTAGAACTTTATAAGGCTTCAATTAATAAATCATTAATTTAAGAAAAAAAAAACTGCCCTTTTCGCACGACTTAAATGAGACTTAGGCACAGATGTCTAAAAACTTTGGGGCGCTTTTAGGAGATGGGGCCCTAGGAGATGGGGCCCCGGGCCTTGTAGGAATGTGCGGTAATCAGATCCTGCCTTCATGTTGAGACTAGGGATGCACCGATTAATCGGCAGTACCGATTAGTCGACCATAATCGGCCACTTTGCCGATTATTAATAATCGGCAAAATTGGGCCGATTAATCGGCTGAAAAATATTTTTTAGATATTATCCTTTAAAGTATACTTTCACTAGGAAACTATGATGAATAATTTTATTAACAGTAATAATAATCCTCACAGTTGATATAAAGTTTTTTTTTAAATTAATTCTCCTACTTTGAATTAATATACAGAGACAATAATGCAACATTTTTCATGTGGCGATAGTTTTCTCCTTAGTACTTTCAGATAACTTCTGATTTTTAAAGAATAAAAGTATTGAATTAAATTGCTACTAATTACTAAAATATATGAATTAAAAGTACTCCTAAATTGGAGTGTTCACCACACTCTCTCTCCCCTCCTATTTTATAAATTTTTATTTCCAATTAACATAACTAACAATGTGTTAATAATAATTGAATGAATATGAAAATTGGTTCTAAGAAATTTGATAAAATATTGAAATTATTTTGTGAAAACTAGGAAAATGAAAAAAAAAAATCTTCTCCCAGAAATAAATTACTTACTATTTCTAAACTTGGAATTGTATCAGAGATAAAAAACAGTGATGGTAAAATTGGTAGTAGAAATACAATTATCCTTATCATTAATCGGCTAAGCCGATTAATCGGTAATCGGCCAATTTGTTTATTGGTGCATCCCTAGTTGAGACTGCTCTAAAAGTCCCTTTACAAATGGAAAACATTTGTAACTGAAGTCACCGAAGGAAGTTATCACAGTACAAAGCGGGACTGAATGTTTCACTTTTTAGAATACGTCTTCCTGTCCGTCTGTGAAAACCGCGCCTGGCACTCGCGAACCAGTCCACTTAAAAAAGGGGTGATGGGTTGTGAGCGGGAACTTTCCGAAGTTTTCAATTTAAAACTTCCATTTGCTGTCTTTTGACATACTCAACTAAACTATTGTATTTGAAATTAACATCGTTCTATGTTGTTTGATACGACTCAAAATGCTTCTTATTGTTCTTCCCCTTATTGTTATCTTACCTATCACCTATATTTTGGGAAGATCAGAGAAGAGACCTGACGCATGCGTAAATAAGCGAAAGGTTTTACCCAAGAAGATCAGACAGTAAAAAGAAACGCATCAATCAAAACATTGCTCTCTAAAAACGACTCAATAAAATTTTCTCAAATTTTTACAACTGACGGTTAACAGCAGTTTTCTCACAAACGCGTCGGAAAACCAGAAAAAGTGAAAGCCAAAACAACCCCATTTATTTGAGAAAGTGAAATTGAATTTTAGATGACGTTTAACCTCTAGAGAAACAATGGCCACAAACGATATTGGGGTATTATTCCGTTACACATCAGAAATTCGGTCAGGCGGTTAGAAAGGACATGCAGCCTGTAACAACAAAGAAAGCGCTATTCGGCATAGTTGAAAGAGAAAAAAAAAGTGTCAAAAACGCGAGGACATAATAAAAGAAAACTGGAAAATGTCGTCTAAGTGGTTTCGAAGTCAATCGTGCATGAAGGTAGGAAACATATGCAAACTCATTAAAAAAAAATCCCAAAACATGTTTCGGAAATCAGTTCAAGTTCTTTTAGGAATGAAAGAAATTGCTTAATTCAATACTATTAGCAAAAATAATTAAATTATAGTTTAAAAAAAACTAAAAAAATACGCTTTTAGAGTAAATCAAACTCATGCATTTATAATACATCAACATGTAATATAGTTTAGCCTTTAGTATTAATAATAGTATTAAATATATTACTTTTATATTTGCAAAGAACGTGAATTTTATCTTTTATTCAGAGTTACATACATGCATACAAACAAAGACAAATAAACCCACATGTGAAACTAATAAAAGCGTATTAAAAACAAAGTTAATAAAAGAAATAATATCTAAATGAGCTAATAGAAGATGAACAAATATAACATCCTTACTCTGGAATAATTAAAAATCACTAACAAATTGAGTATCATTCCACCCTTACTGCGCGAGTAAAATGCATCATAAGTACAATTAGGAAAAATCTGGTATGGACCCCACACTACTTCCTTTTACGTGTAAATTTCTTAGTAGTTGCCTTAAGTGTTAAAAAAAGTGCTTGGAGTAAGCAAGGTAACAATTCAAATATTTATTCCCTTCATCTGCCACGAAACAATGCAAAAAATATGTTACAATGGTTAATTTTCTAAGTATTGGGGATTTTAATATCATTCAGTGAATTTTTCGTAAAATATCGCCAATAGCGCCAAATTGAACCCAAATTCAAAAAATAATTTTTTCGCCAAATTTGTCACCAACTTGGCGTCAAACCCTTGGCGACCAAAAGCTTGGCGACATATCGCCAAGTGGTCGAGCCAATTCATATCACTTGAGTCTGCATTGAAATTAACACTGATTTACCCCCCAAAAAAGGTAAAACACCCCCTTGGGAACATTCAAATGCAACCACAAGAGGAGGTGCACAAATAGACCATCCTCAGAGCCTACCTACATACCAAGCTAGAAGCTTCTACGGCATAAATAGTTTTTGAGTTATGCAACCCACATACATACATACGCACACACGTACATACAGACGTCACGAAAAAACTCGTCGTAATTAACTCGGGGGTGGTTGAAAAGGATTTTTCGGCTGCTTATATGTTGGTAGGTACATATGCACGTGCTGACAGGTCGAAAAAACTACTGAACATTCATTCGGGGGTGAGCAAAATCATAATTTAGACTCAAATTTGAGTGATTTTTTTTTTCGCGATCACAATACTTCCTTTACTACGTAAAAGGAAGTAAAAATGATGACATAACGAAATCTTATTAAATTGTTTTACAAATCTCTGTGCCCTAGGGGTAAAAATTCAAGGCAGGATCCCTGCCAAAATTTTTTAGATCAAGTTTTATGTTAAAGGTAACCGGAGCGAAAGACTCCAGGCAGATGCATTGTACTTCATTCTACTTAGCATGCAGTGAAATGCTCGATCTTTTGACGAGCTTAATACAAATTAAAATTACATTTTTACAAATTTATATCATTGATTTCTTCGGTAATGATGAATACTTTTTCGTATTGATTGAGATCAAAAGTACCAAACAGGCATTTATACTTGTTTAGTTTTCAAAGAAATTTTAAATTCTGCAAAAAGTGAATAAATATTTTGGAATAAAAGTAAGCGATCGTTGAGAATTTGGATTAGTCTACTTTTTACCTTCCTATCCATTCTGAATGAATCGAAGTTTTATGACTTTTCCTATCCTAATAGAACTTTCTATCACATTTTCAGGAGTTACTTCTTCCGATTTCATCTAAATATTATCGGTACAACTATTTGCTAGTTGCTGTCTTTTCTGGTTTATATCATGGAATAACAATAAACGTATCAAAATATTTCCTTTTATGCAAAAAGAAGTTTGGCATTCTATATTTCAATCACTGAATTGATGGCCATTTGTGAAGAGACATTTTATAGGTAAGCCATTGTTGCCCCTAACACGAACCAGGGAAATTCCACGAAAACGCCACCATCTTGTCCCGCACGTGAAGCTCATATTTTTCATTAAAAAGTAGTGCTTGAAAAGAGTTATGAAAAAGCTTTTGTTGATAAAAAAAAAAAAATCACAGACAGGTGTGGGATTTCTTAAGCAAAAATGTTGGCCACATTACCTTTTAAAATTACTACTTTTAAATGAAATATATGAGTTACGAGCGGGACAAGATGGCGGCGTTTTCGTGGAATGGCATATCTACGATAATTGACTCAGTCACCGAGAGATGGCATCGCGTGTTATCTCTACACCCACATAAGGATATTAGATTGAGGGGGAAAGAAATTTAAACACGGAAATTAAAACAGCACAATCTGTAGTTCTCATGAACTCAATCTAAACTAATTGAAACAAACATGAAACGATCATCAGCATGCACCGTTTCTCACTACAAAACGAGCGATCCTGCTCGCATGAAAGTTCGGATAATCATTCGGCATGCAAAGAGTGCGGATTCCAAGCGTAAACTTTGAAGAAATTGATAAGAAAAACTTGTAAAGTCGTTCTGCACCAGAAGTTCTCAAAGTTCGGTTTTCTATTTCACCCGCAAAGACATGTAATAAAGTATCTTCTTAAGAACCGGAAATAAATTTAAATGCGGGATTTACAACGAAATAAACTCGAAATTTTTTTTTTTCGGTTTAAACATTATCTTCCAAAAAGATATTCACTCCACTTCCATTTTATTCAGGGTTGGCTTTTTCCCGTCCAAAACTTGTTTTTCCCATCCCACCGTAAAAAACTGGTAAATACCGGGAAAAACTGGTAAATACCGGAAAAAACTGGTAAATACTAGGAAATGACAATATGTAAACAATATTCTGGATTTTTCTGTCTGATGTGTAAAATTAAAGTTACAAATATATAGTTACTAGCTGTACCCGCACGGCTGTGCTCGTGCATAAAAAGAGGGGGGGGGGGAGTCTGCGCATGGATTTGCCATTTTCGATTTATTAATCAAAGGAACACAGTTCAAAAAGAAAGAAATATTGAGAAGAAAACTAACAATTTTAATTTGAATTTAGTGTAAGAGATCGAATGATGCAACTTACAAAAATAGTACAAATAAAAAACTAAGACAAAGAAAATTAATCAGTATGACTTCCAATCAATCCCGATCTTGACTGGGAAACCAAGGCATACAATTTTTTTATACCACATATCCCAATTGGGGTGCCAGTTGGTGCTATATAAGTAGTTACTGCAGTATACTCCTATAAACTATGTTAACCGATTTTTTTTGTTCAGCATAAATATGTAGATTTTGCGATTTCGAAACGCGTGAGCAAGCCACGTATAGCTGGCCGTGGGAAAAACATGGCGTGCCCAAATGTAAACCGGCTACTTTTAAGGTTTGTCCCTGTGATTTATTGATTGTCATTGAAAATGCAACTTTTAATGGGAACTGCAAACGTTTAAAATTAAATGGTAAGTTATTAGGTATGATTGGGATACGTGGTATAAGAACATTGTCTCCTTTGGATTCTCCAGTTAAGATTTTGGCCTTCACAATATGCCTTCCTAGTTCTGTGACTCGCAACCTTGTACCGTTGCATAATCTTGGTGCGTCTAAATTACGCATCAACAAAACGGGTACACCGACTTTTAATTCCAATTTATGTGATGGCACCCCTGATAACTCCAAAGAGTTTAGGAACTCCACAGGATAGCTGGTTGTGTCATCGGATGACATGACTGTGTCGATGGAGCTATACGTTAATGTTTCGCTTTTTATTTTGTCCAAGATTTTTTTATTAATTTTCGCAACAGTCTCATTTTTTGGTGCCAGTATAGTTCTTTCACACAACCAATTTTCGTCGAGAATGTGTTGTTGCAGATTTGTAAAAACTTGATGAATGAGCTCGTCTTCCGACTCCACAACATGGCAAAATTGGTGTGTGAAAAGAATCATACCTTCTTGATCGGTGTCTAGGTTGCCTTCACCAATTTCTAGGAGTTTTTGAGCATATTCTCCTGATTCGACATCGCTGAATAAGTGAACTCGCATGTTTCTAGTAAGATAAAGCTTTTCAACTTTAGTCCACAGATACGATGCTTTCAGGCATGCGTTAATTTCGTCTGCTGCAGTGCCTCTCTCGATAACAGGTAAAGTCTGTCTAAAATCCCCTGCCAATAACACTACCACACCACCCATCAACTTTTGATTGCTTTGAATGTCTTGTAGACAGCGATCAAGCGCTTCGATGGCTCGTTTGTGTGACATAGTGCACTCGTCCCACACGATCAGCTTACATTGTTGCAACAGGGCGCCGCGGGCGCTGTTCTTGCTGATGTTGCACGTTGGGGTTTCTTCGCTTGTCAGATTGAGAGGTAATTTAAAAACTGAATGTGCCGTCCGTCCACCGCTCAGTAATGTTGCAGCGATTCCAGAGGAAGCCACAGCTAATGCAACATTACGGTCTTTACGAATTTTTGCTAGAAGCAAATTAAGCAGAAAAGTTTTGCCTGTACCGCCCGGGGCATCAAGGAAAAAAAGGCCACCTGCACCAAGCTCAATTCGTTGAATTATTTTGTCATAAATTTCTCTTTGCTCGGGGAGCAAGCGTGGCTCAGTTTCGCTGACGTGGGCATCTAACAAAGCAGTATCGTAGCTTAGTTCTTTAATCAAATCTGTCGACAGCTCTCCTCGACGCTCTGGAGTGGGCATACCGAAGTCGGACAATTTCTTTCCGGAAATCCTTATCATTTTGTCCTCTATAAGACTCAATGCTTCATTCAAACAGAGATCGTTGTTGATTTGATCCATCCTTTCAAATCTGTGCGAGATATCCTCTGATAACGCAGTTTTATACTTATCCCATAGTTGGAGAGGATTGGATAAACCGCAAGCGCATATCAATATTGCAAATAGCTCTCTTATTTGTGAAGGAGAGCGACACAGCACGGCCTCTTTCATTGTGGCATCCCAGTGGTTGTCATCTTCCAACAACCCCAACTTCGCACACGCTTGTTGAAAAGTTTCAAGTTCTTGGCCGTCAACTGTTTTTAGATCCAAAAAGTTAGTGGGGCCCTGTATTACATTCAGTAGCATTCGCAAGCAGTAACATTCAAAGTTGCTAACGTGCACTGTGTAAATGCGCCCGAGAGCATCTCCCACCTTCACACCTGGCCAGCCGTCGACAGGTGTTCCTTGCAAACGACGTTTCCATGTTTTCAAGGACACGTCCCATCTATAGAAGCGGGGCACATCAACATAAAGTAGTGTTTTGGCAAATGCATCATTTTGGCAAAGTAAGAAGAATGCAGTTAGTGTCGTCTTAGGTGGTGCAGCCATTCTCTCTCTAAAATTATTTTCATTGAAGTAAATTCGTTCACCGTTGGGCAGGTGTACCGCAAGATGAGTGACAGTTGGGTGTCTCTCATGCAGAGGCAGACCCAAGATCCGCCAAGCTGCTTCGCTACTACTAACATATCGGCCGGCTCGAAATGTTTGCACCTCATCTCTCGGGTCAATATTACTATTTCCTTGCTGCCGGATGTTAAAAATAGCCTGATCGCTACCTTTGTTAATATATTTACAAATATATTTTATCGCCTGTACCGTATTGCAGAACTCTACATTTATGTGGCAATTAAAAATTTTAGAGAGAAGAGGAGAATATGGGACAATCCAGCTATTGTCAACTATTATTTCCTGTATTCCACCTCGGATTTTTTGAGTTATCGTTCGGCCACCATCTTCTGGTGCTCTACGTCTGTACAGAGGATAGCCTTTATCGTTGGTTTGAGTATCTTTTAGAAGTGCCCTTGGATACTTTTTGGTACATTTTCTTTCCTTCATACATGGTGACGACGGATTTAGTGCACCACAGGGACCGTGAATCATATTTTTGGTTACAGTATCATAGAGTTTTTGATCAGTTTCTGGATTTGGTATCTCCGCACTTATGAGTTCGTCAATTTGGTTAGGGCGCAATTTTTCCATCAACCACAGCAGTAAGTGCACGTGAGGCAAACCTCTTTTTTGCCACTCGATAGAGTACATGAAACACTTCATATCGCCAAATATTTTACCTTTTGTAAGCAGAGCAACTAATTTTTGAACTTTTATTTTAAATACTCTGGCTGTTAAGTCATGTCTGTCCGTTGGATTTTGACCTGAAAAGAGCTCTCTATTGATTTCTGGCCAGGCGGGGTTACATGTCATTGTAATAAATAGATCAGGCCTCCCGTAGTTACGCACGTATGTGAACGCGTCCTGCGTGTATTCATGAAGATATCTCGGGCTATTTACAAATGATGACGGGAGAATTACCATTTGACCCAAGTTATTTGGATCTAAATCCGCATCATTTCTTATTGCGTCTTGTAAATGTATATAATGTTCTGCTCGCAGTTTCGTTTGGTTCAATGCAATAAACCTTAAACGTTCACTCTCCACTTTGACGAACATGTCCACCAAAAACTGAAGAAGGAGGAGTCTACAACGAAGCAATAAATTGAAATTGTTACGTCGTACCATCATATGATAGGCATAAAAGTCTTTGCAGGATACTTTTTTGTTTGGTAAGGGTTGTTTTGTAACTGGATTAGTCTGAGGAATATCAAAACTGTACCCCTCTTGTCCTTTCCAAAAAATGATCGGGTACTCGAGAGCATCATAAAACCTATGAGTGTCCGGAACTCTAGTGAGTCGACCATCGTGCGCCTGAATAACGATGTCCCGAGACGCAGTTTGTTCATTATTTACTACGACGGCAGCTATTTCATTTGTGGTCGGGGCATTGAATCGTCTTTCGTGTTCACCACATGGTACACGATCTGGGTGTATCACGATCTTGTAATTGTCGCTAGTTACTTTATCTTTAGCCATTTTAAATTCATGAACTAAAATATTGTGATCGTGCAGAACTTGTTGTATTTTTCTGACCGTGTTTCTTTCCACACCTTGTACGTACTCAGAACGCCTATTCACTTGTGCTTCCTCATCGCCCATAAAATAAACTTGCAAAAATTTTGGTTGCGTATTGGTAGCAGGAAGCAAACAGCCAATTGTGTGGTATATTTGCCCTTGTATTGTAAAAGTCGGGAAAAATCCAGGCATCGAAACAATGTTATCCGCCCCAAAAGATGTCATATGAAAGCATGTATTGTATTTTCTTATGTTTTTTAGAAAACGGCGAGACTCATCCGTTTCATAAGAGAAAAGTTCTTTAAGAGGTTCAACTGGCTCTTCTATTGAAGGAATGGCTACTTTTCCACCCGAGCAACACATGCCTGCAGCTTCCTCTTTCCACTTAAGAGCACTGCAAAATATGCATTCTTTATTCATCATTTCTACTTTTATAAGCTTGTGGCTTTCGTAATCAAGAGTCTCGTCGTACTCAAATGCAGCTTTATCGAACACCCCCCACGTGTTTCTTGTGAATATTAGACGTCGCTGGTGTGCCCTTTCAGCAACAGCGCGTCTGCGTGACTCAGCTGCTGCAACGGTTTCTGTAGCTCTTTGAGATGCTAGATAATCAGCATTCTGTCGACGCCGAGCTAGGGACTGTTCAGGTGTCTCAGCAGCCCTTTGAGTTGCTAGATACTCAGCATGATGTCGACGTCGAGCTTGGGACTGTTCAGGTGTCTCAGCAGCCCTTTGAGATTCTAGATACTCAGCATGCTGTCGACGCCGAGCTTGGGATTGCTCAGGTGTCTCAGCAGCCCTTTGAGATTCTAGATACTCAGCATGCTGTCGACGCCGAGCTTGGGACTGTTCAGGTGTCTCAACAGCTCTTTGAGATTCTAGATACTCAGCATGCTGTCGACGCCGAGCTTGGGACTGTTCAGGTGTCTCAGCAGCCCGTTGAGATGAAAGATATTCAGCATACTGACGACGCCGATCTTGGGACTGTTCAGGTGTCTCAGCAGCCCTTTGAGATTCTAGATACTCAGCATGTTGTCGACGCCGAGCTTGGGTCTGTTCGGGTGTCTCAGCAGCCCTTTGAGATTCTAGATATTCAGCATGCTGTCGACGCCGAGCTTGGGACTGTTCAGGTGTCTCAGCAGCCCTTTGAGATTCTAGATATTCAGCATACTGACGACGCCGATTTTGGGACTGTTCAGGTGTCTCAGCAGCCCTTTGAGATTCTAGATATTCAGCATGCTGTTGACGCCGAGCTTGGGACTGTTCAGGTGTCTCAGCAGCCCTTTGAGATTCTAAATACTCAGCATGCTGTCGACGCCGAGCTTGGGACTGTTCAGGTGTCTCAGCAGCCCGCTGAGATGCCAGATATTCAGCATACTGACGACGCCGAGCTTGGGACTGTTCTGGTGTCTCATCCGCTCTGTGAGCTGCCTCACGCTCCGCCTGTTGAAACCTTCGTAGTTCGGCTTGTAGAAACGTTTCGTTAAGTCTAGCTGCTTTCGTAGTTCGAGCTTTATTAGAGCTTTGGGAAAGATTAGACTTACGCTTTCGTGGCATAACTCTTAGAAGGTACTTTTGCTACATTTCCTCAAAATACAGTAAGGTAACTATTATTATTTTTATACTTAAGAAATGCAATACCCGCTGACATGGCTGACAAAACGTCGATTGTTTTGATTCTTACGAAAGATGTATCCAAATTTTAAATTTTGAGTTAACTTATTGAGATGCAGTAGATTGGCTTGCGTATTATCCTAATGAGTTGAAGTTGAAGTAGCTAGATATTACGTCATCGGGATGCACACTGATTGGATGGTGTATAAAAGAGCGTGAACACGATGAATTGACATTTGAGCCATGAACATTTAATACGAAAAGAAAAAATAATACACGTATTCTAGTTATCAACAGAAAGTTGAGATGATACACTAAATACTAAATTAGGTTGCTGAAAGATTTCGGATTTATGCGAAAAATGGGCTAAAACTGGAATTAAAAAAAGGAACTACAAATCAATTTTTGGATGAATCCTAGTTTAAGGTCCGGCGATAAATTATTAAATCTGGCAACCACAGAATTATCATTGGATGATTGGATTGTTTGGCGATTTTAAGCTAAATGATAGCAACCTTAAGCTACAGTCTGAAAAAAATCGCCAAACCCGGACCCTAAAGTAGGATTTTACCCATTTTTTTTTTGAATATCTTCATACATTATAGCCTCTATGCTATCCGGATGTATAATCTATTTTTCTCTGTGCATTTTAATTAAAATTCCTTCAAAAGTTTTTACGTGAAAGAGTCACAAACATTCATCCAAACATCTCTACAAACTTTCGCGTATATGATGGTAGTAATATTTCGCAGTTTTTGGCTCCAAAAACGCGTTAGTAGAAAAATCTTCGAGAAAATCATTAAAAGCTTAGCAAGATTCATATTCGATTGGATAATAAGTAACAGCACCAACGTAAGTACCCCCCAGAAAGAGCTTGATAATAAGTAAGTGACCAATTAGAGTAAAAAAACAATAAATAAATAAAAATAAAATAAAATGCCGTTAAGTTGTATTTAAAGTTCTACCAAAGTGGAAAATAAACAGCCAAATCCATTTATTGGTTGCCAAACTCTCTCCAAGTTATCACGTTACCGTTACTCTGAGACATATTTACATAACTTGCGAAAATAATTGATGCCGTAAACAGTCCACTAATCAAAAAATTCAATTAATTCTAAAAATATATTTGTTCCTTGCAATGCACAATAAAAAACATTTTGCTTGGGGATAAATATTCTGTTTATAAATAAGACTAAGCTACAACACGTTTTAAATACAAAGCATTTTACTTTGTGATTTGACTTGAGAAAAGCCTTGAATATTCAATACGAATATCAAAAATCATACACGCAATTCTAGCTATCGACTGGGAGTTGAGATGATGCACTAAATATTGAATTAGTTTGTTGGAAGCCTTCGCAGATTTATGCGAAAATTGTACCTAAAATTGGAATGAAAAAAGCGCTACCAATCGAACTTTCTCGAATGTCGTTATAAATTATAGCCTATGTGTTATTCTGATGTATAAGCTACATTATGGTAAAAGTTTCATTGAAATCCATTCAGTAGTTTTTGCGTGAAAGAGGAACAAACATACATCCATCCATACATCCATCCATACATCCATCCATCTATCCATACAAACTTTCGCATATATAATAGTAGTAAGATTATACAAATTTTCATTAGGTTTAAAATTATTCTGCAGAAAAAAGACATAACAAAATAGGAATTATTGCAAAAAGCATAAAATTTGCTCATAAAGTTGTTTTATAATGATTAATTTCCACAATTTTTGGAACACAATAAAATAAAATTATTAAACTTAAAAATATCAGTGTCATCAAGAGAAGCAATAAATAATTTGTGTTCAAATTTAAATAAAAATTTTATTACTTTTTACGTTGACCTTTTAAACACAATTTTTTTTTACAATTTTGGTTTGGTGTAAGGTGTAATATTTACAAAATGTAAAGAGCTCATTCCACATTTCAGCAAAATGAAATTAAGCTTTGATAAAGCAATGACCCCTGTCCATTTTTTGGCACACCTGATGAATCCGAAATATAAAGGTGAAAAGTTATCACAAGATCAGGAGGAATCTGATCGTGCACTTTGGTTGAGGAATTTAATTAAAACCGGAATAGATGCAGAATTTCTCCAATTAATGGAACATCTTCAGGGATGTCCTGCATCATCAGCATCTCTTGAGCGTATTTTTTCTAATTTTTCTTTCATCCAAAACAAGATTAGAAATAGACTGGGTTTACAAAAAGCCAGTAAAAATTATTGTAAATTAGTATTTTGTTACATGATGCTAAAATCCAATGTGTAAGGGGGAGATGAAGAATACGAATACGATTGGTAAATGTTTGGGACTCTGTGTGGTATGTAAATATTCAAATAAATTTACTCCATTGTTAGATTTTGTAGATCTTCTTTTTTAAAAAAAATCTTTCAAGCTATTTACTTAGAACTCAATTTTGACATTTTTAAAGATTGTTTTGAATTTATGTTTTAAATAATCAGTTTTTCCCATGTGGGAAAAACATAGTATTTCCCAGGACGGTAAATACCGGTTTTTACCATGGTATTTACCGGGGGTGGGAAAATCTTTGCCAACCCTGATTTTATTTCTGCAAATGCTTCAAAAGCCAAGCTGTAAGTTATACAGCAGACAGCAGTAAACTCTCGATCAGCGGAATTGACTAACGCGGCTATACTGTCTGGTTTTCTTAGGTAAAACCTTCCGCGTATTTACGCATGCGTCATGTCTTCTCTGAACTTACCAAAATAGGGGTGATAGGTAAGATAAAAATAAGGGAAGACTAATAAGAAGCATTTTAAGCCGCATCAAACAACGTGGAGCGATGCTAATTTCAAATACCGTAGTTTAGCTGAACGTGTCAAAAGACAGCAAAAAATGCAACTTTTAAATTAAAAACTTCGGAAAATTCCCACTCACAGCCCATCACCTCATTTTTGTGGTGGAATGGTTCGCCATAGTGCTAGGCGCTGCTTTCAAGGACGGACAGTATATAGCTGAAAAACCGATTTGGTGAACAATCCACAAGACTGATAAGAGTCAACATGGAACAATTTGAACAAACAACATGCACAAATTGAGGAGCAATAAAATTAATCACTGCTTTTAAAGTTGTAGTTTTTTTTTTTTTTTTTTTTAATCAATCTAACGATCGATTGATTTTATGTTTTTGCCTTGAAAAACTGCCATTGGAACTGAATTTTTTTTAGAACTACTCCTAAAAAAACTACACTGTGCTCAAAATATCGTTTTTGATGCATGCTCTTCACCTTTCAAAATACTGAATATGGAATAACGTCCTAAAGCTACGACATGGATCGTTTTTATTTTTAAGCATCTTTTTATCGCTATCTCTTTAAATTCTTATTTAACGAATCGTTTGCCATTCGCCCGTTGGCTACACGATCCAAGAACGATCTTTTGTTCGAGTTATCTCACTCACATCAAATCTTCATCGACATTTTCTCCACTAGGAAAAATGTCTCTATAAATTCGCTAAATCCGTGAACGAAATCTCTCTTTCGCTTCAGAATCAAGAAAACAAATTTCTAGCTGTGTACTGTGTTGCCAATTTATTCTGCTAAATCAGAAGTTGCAGAAAAATGAGATTTTTACTACTCTGCAAAGAGGAAGATTGGCTCTCCTACAGTTTGCTTTTTAGTCAAATATATACTAAACAATTGGAAACGGTGCAAAGTTAGTCCACATGGCTCAAAGGTACCCTAAACCTGAATGACTCGTTTACGATTTTTACTTTCTTCTATGTTTAATATATAGAAGAAAGTATTGGATTCGTGAAAATTTTCGAATGTCGAATTTTGACGGATTTGTACGTTTTGAGGTGCGTTGAGTCCATTTCGATCATTTTTGGAAAATGTCTGTCTGTGTGTGAGTCTGTATGTGTGTGACCAGTTTTTGTGGCCGCGCTAGAGCAAAAACTACTGCATGAAATCGAATAAAAATTTTTGCACACATGTACCACCATGTGAACTGGTGCATCTGACCTTTTTTAGCGAACTCCTCCAACGGATATGGAGCAATCGCACGAGTTCTGCGCGTGTGTGATTGCTATATTTCAGGAAGTAACCGGCGGAATCAAACGAAAATTGGTCCATAGGTAGACCGTATTGAGTACAGGTGCTGATTCAATTTGCGTGTCAATATCTCGAAGGGGGTGGAGCAATCGCACCTGTAATGCGCGGGGGTGATTGCTATATCTCAGGAAGTAACCGGCGGAATCAAACGAAAATTGGTCCATAGGTAGACCGTATTGAGTACATGTGCTGATTCAATTTGTGTGTCAATATCTCAAAAGGGGGTGGAGCAATCAAAAGTGCTTATTTTGTCATTGCACCTACTGTACCTCGGGAAATATTGCTGCGATTTGAATGAAATTTGGAATAACACTAACCCAATATGGAAGCAAGCATCGATTAAATTTTGGCGCCAATCGCCCCAGGGGGAGGGTGGGGTGATTTTTGCGCTTAGCCAACAATGCGAAAAATTAATTCATTAAAAAATCGCTTTCACGTTATTTAATTCTCAAAACATCTGAAAACTTTCAATGATTTGAAATTTTTAACTCTTGCCAATTTCTTTTTACTAACAAATAAAATGTTTGCAATTAATCTAAACAAGGCTTTTGCAATGATTTCCAATTTCTCTCATTGATTCTGCATTTGCAGGGTTATTACGATAATTGGGAAATTGGTGCTTTTTCCAATTATTCGGGCGAGTACGTATTTTATTTTGTAACCGGAATTCATAAGATAGATGTAGAAGAAAGTTTCGCGACGGCCACGACAGCTAGTTTTTAAATGTGAATGTGTGCAAGATGTAAATCACAAAAAAAAAAAAAAAAAAAGCAAACTAATATGAAAATAATGTCTCTAAAAGTTAGTCTAAACTTTGTCTCAACGATTAGCAGTCACCCACATGTCTGAAAAGTATAGATTTTTTTTTTTTTTCAGAAGCCATCAGCTTCAACCAGTGGTTGGAAAAACTACATATTTTTTGTAGCGAACTACAACTACAACTACTTTCTTATAAATGTAGTTAACTACAGCTACAACTACTTTTTTTTTTAATGTAGCGCGCTACACTACTTTTTAAATGTAGTTACTACTTCGCTACTTTTAAAATAATAAATAAATAAAAAGAATACACCGTTTGAGGATTGAACTAAAAATTCGAAATGTGGTTTAGATTAAGGTAGATTGGGGGAAGATGCCGTTTTGGCGAAGATGCCATAACAATGTGTTTCACCCACAAGAATTAAAAAAAAAAAAAAAAAAAAAAAAACAGCTTGGTTTTTTCTTTTTTTTAAATTCTTTTTGCACCAATATGTCCTTTTAAGCCCTTTTTTAACAATTTTTACGAATATTCGCGTCAGAAAATTATTCAACAGCTGACAGGTTGAAAAACTTCAACTTTCAAAAATTTAATAATTTCATGACAGCATAGTCAATTCAGGAAATGCTGGAAATTTATCAAACATTCATTATTTTCTCTGCCAAGCTACATTTAATGCGAATATTCGCGGACTATGAAAATTGTGATGCCAACCTAATCAATGATTTGCACCGGTCAGATTCGACCTAGTTTCTTTCTCTCCTTCTTTTTTTTCTTTTTTTTTTTTTAAAGAAAAGTTTAAAAGTAGTTTCTAGAAATCGCTACAAACTACTATTTTTTTGTATCGCGCTACTCGCTACTCTACTTTTTCTAAAAAGTAGTCCGCTACACTACAAACTACTAAAAAATGTAGCTACTACAGTAGTTTCGCTACTTGTAGCGCGCTACTTCCGACCACTGGCTTCAACATACATGAAGACTGCGTACTATGCGCTTTGCCTCCTGACAAACACAGGACAGATTTACGCCACAGAGAGGATGAAATAACATCCATGGGAAAGGCAGGATTCGAACCTGCGACTACTTGCTTACGAGGAGAGTACTCTACCTCTAGGCCCACGTGGCCCCAAGTATAGATATTTTTCTCTGAAATGTTTTATTTCAAAATCTGGCAACACATCTTAAAATAAAGCATGGAACTTTGTTATTCCTGGCTGAAGATTAATTTTGTTGTTCTGCAATTACTTTTTGATAAAAAGCAAGCTAAACTCAACTTTCAAGGCAAGTGTTTTTCATCTTTGTCATTAACATGGCCTACAGAATGCAAGTAAAATGTACATGTAAAATCTTTTTTGATTATGAATAGTCCTAAATCTTACATTTGTACGTTCTTACTCGAAGTTAAGCCGAAAGATATTCAGATATGACTTTTTGAGAACATATTACTTGTGTTTTGTCATTCACATGCCCTTTTTCTAATGTCATTCACATGCCCCAATATGAGACACGCGGATGAATCAAAAGCCAAACTATGACAGTACAATGTTTAAAAATTATGTCTAACAGTTTACAGGTTAAAAAATTTCATTTATATACCTATTGTGTTTGTGTTATTCACATACTTATTGTGTCATCCACATGTCCTTTTTATTATTCACATGCCTTCAAAAAAATAAAAATGCAAAATACAATAAAATACAAACATTTAAGCTCTGCTGATATTCAATTTAAATTACGCAACTTATAAAGTGTTTTGCTGATTTTTTTTTTTTTTTTTCAGATTTTTAATTTTAAATTAATTTTTTTGAAATCTACATGTTAGAAATATTCCCATATTTGTAGAATCATCCAAAAAGATATAAATGCTTGTTTCTGCGTGAAACTAACAATCAAGGACATACGAGAATTTTCCAGATTCCACCAATATTTCAAATATTAAGTCTGAGGCCTTCGAAGATCTAAAAATAAAGCACTTCGTAACTTTGATCTTTAACCTTAGCTACAACATGTTTTTGAGGTTCTTGAAGCACTCGAGTTCATAAAAGCTTCCAGATTTTCTGTATTTTCTTCTCTTAAAAAAAAAAAAAAAAAAAACTTTAGCATAATGCTTCAAATGAAATGAATTACGAGTGAAAAGTCAAAGCTAAACGTTCCATCACAAGTAAACTAAAACACTGAAACATTATGAACATTATTATTTGTTATTTTCAGTTACGGTTTAAATTCTCTTTATTAACATTTTTTCTTCGCTAGTGACTGCAGTTGATGTGAACTTGAGAGACACACCTATTAACCAAAAGAAGAGAAAACTACAAAACGACACAAACTTCTTTAAACACGTCATTCTAGCTTCTTTCGCATGATGCAACATTATGACAATTCATTTCAGAAGACGAATAATAAACCTTTCCTCATAACACGAACTTAGGTTGTTTTTTCATTGCTGCCTTTTGTATTCTGCGGGACTGATTTTTGCATCAGCAGTTCTGTAAAACAAATGTCACTACTTAGGTCTTTCAAGCAGAGCTTAATTTCTTCAAGACCACGTATATCTGTACTTACGTTTTTATGGGAGAGATTATGTTTTCAAGTTGTGTGCGTCACTTTAGATAAGATCGTGAGAAATGGCCGGGGGGGGGGGGGGGGCTGTTTATTTAAAAATACTTTCTTCCAATTTAAAGTATTGTTATTTCAGATTTTATATGGTGTATTTGAATCGGAATAAAAATATTGAAACAGAAATAAAATCAATGAAAATGTTTTATGCTTGCATATTATTTTTTGCATCATCCCTTTTTCAACAGGTTGATATTTTTTGAAAGGTTGATATACAAAACTTCAAGGATTTTTAAATAATTTTTTCTTCCTAACTTTGTCAAAGAAAACTTCGCCATATCTACATAGCTATTTTTGCAAAAGTAACCTTTCGTTTGCGATAATATTTTTATATCATAAAACCATCCAAGGATTTATGACAGCTCAAAAATTTAGCAAATTTCGAGCCACAAACGCATCCAAAAAAAAATATTCCAATTCGTTCAGCACTTGTTTTTTTTTTTTTTTTTTTTGGACGATTTCGGTTTGTAACGAAAG
>JAXGGA010008741.1:0-55149 GCA_038373865.1 Uloborus plumipes
GAATTGCCTGCTACAAGGCGTACAGAATTCGAGGTATAGAATTCATGTTACAAAATACCATCATATTACTTAGCATTAGCTGGCATGCTGCAAAATTTGTGTGTCAGCAGATTTTCAATAACCCTTGCCTGGTCCTTTCCGGCATGCCAGAAAAACCAAGGTAAGAAAGAAGTTATTTAATACAATAACAAATGCATATTCAACTTAAAAAATTATATAAGTTCTACACCGGAGTCCTAAGCACATAAGTCTTATCTGCACAAGTTTTACAATCACAATTGAATTATTGTCAGCTGGTAATTCTTTGTAACATATATATGTATAACCTAAATACCTTGTTTTATGGTGCTTTGTAAATAAGAAATATTGAAATAAATTTTCTGAAAAAGTAGCATCTAAATAAAATACACGGCGGAATAAAACTTTAAAAAATGATTTCTCATTTTGAGCTCAGCTGCAGATTCACCTTTTCTGCTTCGCACAACAGAATAGATCATTTTAAAAGAACTGTTGGCCCTGCTTAAACGAATACTGTCGATTTCAAGAAATATTATTTGATTAAGCGGGATATTTGTTTAAGCGGTGATCTTTAACATTGCATCTATGGTATTGGTTCCTGGATGTTTTATTCATATGAGCGGGTATTCGTTTATCTGTTACCCGATTTAGCGGAGAAAACAGTATTATATTAAACAGTTTAATTTTTTCAAAATATTAATAAACTATAGCAAGATATCAAACCACCACAATTTTTTTCATCTAGGAAACTTGCAATTTATTGGTTTGTTTTTAAAAAAGAAGTTACTTTGGGAATTTATTATAATATTTCCTAGCACTGGTTTGCTTTGCGGTTGAAACTGAGAGTAGAAATTTACTTTGATTTTGTTGCAAAATGAATCTTGAATTATCCAGCATGCCGAAAAATTAGAATTTCCAGGCTGCTAGTCAACCTCACTTTTTCCGGCTTGTATAATTTTAATTAATTAATTTTTTAATAAATATTATTTTTATTATTTAATTAAAAATAAACCACCATCACTTCCACTATTCGAATTAACTAAAATAATGACAAAAGTCACGAAAGAAATTTCTTTTTAGTATGCAATCCATCGATTTTCCTTATGATCGTTAGGAGGGGTTTTGAAAAAAATTGACTAAATATCAGCCCGGCTAGATCCATATTGTTAATCTACGAGCTTCCCCCAACCAAAATCCATTAATAGGATGCGGTCCTCATATTTTGCATACTCAACTCCCTCCAGTGCCTGGTCTAAAATTAAGAAAAAGCGTTTTAGCCAAAAAAAAAAAAAAATAAAAGTAATAAAAACCAACTTCGTGACTTTTTTATATAAAAAAAATTAAGTCCCGAAGGTTTTTCTGCATTTGAAAAAAATAGGATAATTATTATTAATTCAATGTATGAGTGTTTTTGTTCACTTTTAGTGCTCCAAAAGAAATGTTTATTCATTCAATGTAATAGTTTTCAGTTAGTAATTTAAATTGGTGTCCGCATGTTATTGATTTGTGCAGCTATTACTAATAGCTTACTAGTGTCGTTTTTATTTCTTTTTCAGAATATCCGCTGCTTTCGCTTTTCCGGGTGACGGTGCTACCATATTTCGCTGATAATCGAAAGTTCAGTACTTAATTTCAACGTTCTTCAGTCTGCGAGAACGGTCCGACGGCAATACAGACGAATATTCAGATAATCGACATTACAATTAAATGTTCTAGTTCTACAGATACACATCATGATAAGAATTTTGGCCAGGCCGGGGACAAGGACTGGGTTAAATGTAAAAACAAATTTACAAGAAATTGGAAATGGCAGAGTGTGGGAAATAGCAGAGCGAGGGACCTGCCCCTCGTACACACTTCGCGCCGGAAAGTGGGCAAGGGGGAGACTTAGTGCTAGGGCCAATCCTAACATAGTATTGGTCTCAAGGAGCGCTTACCCAGCAGGCCTTTTCTTGCTGACAATGGTCGAGAGAATCACCAGAAGCAAGGAGGCCATGGGCCTCGGGGTGAGGCCCACCTGGCGGCAAGCCACTGGCTGGGTGGGGACTAGTGAGGGAGATTGCCTCTCCTAGTACAGTTGCTCCGCCGAGAACAGAGGGAGTTCGTGCATGGTTTCAGATGATGATTCAGTGAGAATTCGACGAAACTATGGATTTGTATAAGGAAGTAAGAAATATATATGCATACATCCATTTTTAATGAGGCTTAATCTGAAAATTCATTGTTAACCTCTTCCCGGCTTTTCCCGAGCTGGACTCGGGCAAGCGAAATGTTCCATTCTGGCTCATCCCGAGTGTAGCTCGGGCACTGTGAAAATTAACACTGCAAAACCAGTCTTTCCCGAATTATTCCACGTGTCCCTTTTATGGTTTTGGATGCTTTTATTTACTATTGTTGCTACTAGATAACATAACTATACAGTGTTTTGAGTATATTTTTTGATCCGTAATCCCGAAATTACTCATTTATTTACATAGATATTTTACATTTATTTTTAGGAAATGTTGCATGCGAATGATGCTTTTATGTTTAAAAAGGTATGTATGTATGAAAATAAGCATAAAAAAATTGACATTTTTTGATCCGTAATCCTGAAATAAAATGAGCCTGGAAGGGGTTAATCGTACTCTATGTTGGAAAAACTCATATTTAAATGTGTTAAATTTCATGAATTTGTATGCTTTAAAGGTTTATCTCTATCTATTCAAAATTGAAAGAAAATGGCCATTTAAGACATAAAAAAAAGTGAATTTTGAGCTTTTTGGATTTTTTTTAAATTTCAAAACCCCGCCTATGAATTCTAGTGCATCAAGGTACCAAACTGTGCCAAGTTTGAGGAAAATCCGACGAAAACTGGATTTGTATTAAATCACGTACGTATTTCTTCCTTTATTAATTTATTTGCATTCTTTTTCTTAGATATTTACTTATTTACTCATTTTCTTTTTTATTCTCCATTTTATTCACTCATTTATTTTTTCCTCACATATTAATTCCTTCATTCATTTATTTACCTTTTCGTTTATTTTTCACAAATAGTTTTTCTTTTGTGAAGAAAAATACAACGTTAAAGAAGCGCAAATACGCAGGGATACTGCAGACACGTGTTTCAGCGTTACAAGGAACGCCTTTTTTTTGCGTATTTGCTTCTTTAACGTTGTATTTTTCTTTACGTTTGTTGCACGAAGGTATTTATATTTAATTTTTCTTTTGTTTTTTTACGCATTCATTTGATGAAAACTTCTGTTAAACGTCGAACAGAAAATGTTTCACGACAAAAATATTTTGTTATTTTTTTTGCACCATATTTTTTGAGGTGAAAATTTTCCACCTTTTTTTTGAAAGTTCAAAATAACTGCCAAAGATGAAAAATAATATTTTATCAAAAGTGGTATTGCAAAATACATAATTCTTTATGCACAATAATTTCTGGAACAAATTTCCCATTTGTTCCTTTTGAAGCGGGTAAGTGACCTAAATGTTTCATTTTGCTTCACATTCCCCTATAATTTTAGCAAAGTTTATATGGGAGGGGGACCAGGAGATGAAACTGATACGAGGCCCACCATGACTGTGAACGATCCTAGTGAGGCCAAGATGGGAGAGGCTACGCGTTGTTTCCTCTTGAATTTCATGACACATTTACTTTAACTACCAGTTTTTAAAAATTTTAGTTACGTTTAAGTATTGGCTACCTTGTTGTTAGATGATGATTTATCACTCATTCATTTAATCAAATCTAGAATTCCGCTGTTCTAAAATGTAGATTAGCGGGCGTTAATTCACATATAGCAGAAGGTAGCCGCCTCTAAGGGCATGAAGTACTACAGAAACATGTAATCAGGGATAGGCTAAGGAGATAAATCTCCGCTTCCGAAAAGTGGTGATAATTTTTCACTTTTCTAGAGGGCGCTGTTCCGAGTATGGTAACTCATTTTACGAGAACGCCGGTTTTTTCGTACAATTCTGAATATTTTAAATTCGCCGGGAAAAATAGAAAACTTTGAAAATAAATTATAATCTTTTGTACATGATTTCTATGCATACTGAAGATTAAGCTATCGTGAATCAGAAAGTTCTAAAGAGCTTGGATTTTGAGAAAAAAAAATATTTTTCTTAATACAAATACAAATGTGACGACCAGCAACAGGCTCTGGGCCCAACTGGGCTAGTCCTAGTCAAATTATAGGTCCCAATGAAGATCAATGGCCCTCTTAAAACTATCTACTCCCTTGCTCCTTACCGCTTCTTCCGGTAAACTATTCCAAGTTCCCACTACTCTGCTAAAATAGTAATTTTTCCGAATTTCCAGGTTAGCCTGAGATTTAAACAGCTTATAACAATGACCCCTTGTCCTGCTTTCCGTGCAAAAATTTAACCCTATAACATCTTTCATTTTGATAAATTTAAACAACTGAATCATGTCCCCTCTGGTTCTCCTTTGCTCAAGACTATACATATTAAGCATTCTAAGTCTGGAATCACAGTCTAAATTAGAAAGTCCATTCAATGCATCGGCGAAGGCCCTGCGTCGTCTGCTAAGCTATCGGCCGTATTGGCGTGGGCGTGGTTTGAGAATTTATGTGTCATTCGCGTAAATTTCTATTACGCTGAGACTCTAGTAATTACTTCTATTACTTTGCACTAAAAGATATTTATTTCGGAGACTCATAGCGTAATTGGATTCGGGTTAATAAAGAGCAAATGAGCAAAATAATCGTTTTAAAATAGAGGAAATATATAAAATGGACTTTCTCTCGCGAAACTCAGCTTTAACTTGCACATTTTTTCTCAAATAAACTAACGTCCTCAATTTCTGCTTCGATAAATTCGTTTAAAGGCTAATTTTTTTCGTTCGGCAATCTTTCAATTTGATTTTAATGAAATAAAAGTTCGTATGCTTTATATTATACAAATCAAAATAAATAAGTGCATAATTTTTGTGGATTTAATACCAAAGTCTATTCGGGGGGGGGGGGCATTACGCCCCCTCCCGACTTTGGGAAAAAAATGTATTTTCATTAAGTGGGAGTGGTTTTTGTTGTTTTCGAGGAAATTTGCTTTGAGTTTGCACCCTTTTAACCCCCACCCTGGAAAAATTTGAAATGAAGGGCGACAAGGTGTATAGAATTCGAGGTAACTCCCCACCCCCATCCCTGCATTTTCAAAGCAAACATTTCCGTAGTTTATAATTTAAAAGAAAAAATGAAAATTGCGATGCAATCCTTTTTAACTCCTATATTTACTAACAATTACTTTTATGACCTCCACTCTTTACCAGTTAAGTAAATTCGGGCTGCAAATTGTTTTTCAAATCAAAACTTTTATATGTTCAACATGAAAAAATTGCATGGTGCAAAATGTATTGAAATTTGCTTAGGAGCTGTTCATAAATCTCGCTTTTTCCCAATATTTTAAACACCCTTTGAAACGAAGTGTCACAGTTCTCTTTAACCCTTACCCATTTGTCACATGTCACACTACTTTTCAGAAACATATTTCTATAAAATATGCAATGTCACACTTCTTGTTACCCCACCTTCCTTCTCGTCACTAACTGTCACAATTTCATGAAACCCTTTCCTTCCCCAAAATGTTACTTCATTTGTGAATAGCGCCATATTTTCAAGAGTTTTGTGACACATAACATACCAAAAGGTTTTAATGTAACAAAATACCATCATAATACCTAGCATTAGCCGGCATGCCGCAAAATTTGTGTGTTCTATACTTTATATTATACAAATCAAAATAAGTAAGTGCATAATTTCTGTGAATTTAATACCTTTGTCTATTGGGGGGGGGGGTCAATACCCCCTCACCCGGCTTTGTGAAATCAATGTATTTTCATATAAGTGGGAGTGGTTTTTGTTGTTTTCGAGGAAATTTGCTTGGAGTTTAAATCCTTTTGACCCCCCACCCCTGGAAAAATTTGAAATGAATTGCCTGCTACAAGGCGTACAGAATTCGAGGTATAGAATTCATGTTACAAAATACCATCATATTACTTAGCATTAGCTGGCATGCTGCAAAATTTGTGTGTCACCAGATTTTCAATAACCCTTGCCTGGTCCTTTCCGGCATGCCAGAAAAACCAAGGTAAGAAAGAAGTTATTTAATACAATAACAAATGCATATTCAACTTAAAAAATTATATAAGTTCTACACCGGAGTCCTAAGCACATAAGTCTTATCTGCACAAGTTTTACAATCACAATTGAATTATTGTCAGCTGGTAATTCTTTGTAACATATATATGTATAACCTAAATACCTTGTTTTATGGTGCTTTGTAAATAAGAAATATTGAAATAAATTTTCTGAAAAAGTAGCATCTAAATGAAATACACGGCGGAATAAAACTTTAAAAAATGATTTCTCATTTTGAGCTCAGCTGCAGATTCACCTTTTCTGCTTCGCACAACAGAATAGATCATTTTAAAAGAACTGTTGGCCCTGCTTAAACGAATACTGTCGATTTCAAGAAATATTATTTGATTAAGCGGGATATTTGTTTAAGCGGTGATCTTTAACATTGCATCTATGATATTGGTTCCTGGATGTTTTATTCATATGAGCGGGTATTCGTTTATCTGTTACTCGATTTAGCGGAGAAAACAGTATTATATTAAACAGTTTAATTTTTTCAAAATATTAATAAACTATAGCAAGATATCAAACCACCACAATTTTTTTCATCTAGGAAACTTGCAATTTATTGGTTTGTTTTTAAAAAAGAAGTTACTTTGGGAATTTATTATAATATTTCCTAGCACTTGTTTGCTTTGCGGTTGAAACTGAGAGTAGAAATTTACTTTGATTTTGTTGCAAAATGAATCTTGAATTATCCAGCATGCCGAAAAATTAGAATTTCCAGGCTGCTAGTCAACCTCACTTTTTCCGGCTTGTATAATTTTAATTAATTAATTTTTTAATAAATATTATTTTTATTATTTAATTAAAAATAAACCACCATCACTTCCACTATTCGAATTAACTAAAATAATGACAAAAGTCATGAAAGAAATTTCTTTTTAGTATGCAATCCATCGATTTTCCTTATGATCGTTAGGAGGGGTTTTGAAAAAAATTGACTAAATATCAGCCCGGCTAGATCCATATTGTTAATCTACGAGCTTCCCCCAACCAAAATCCATTAATAGGATGCGGTCCTCATATTTTGCATACTCAACTCCCTCCAGTGCCTGGTCTAAAATTAAGAAAAAGCGTTTTAGCCAAAAAAAAAATAGTAATAAAAACCAACTTCGTGACTTTTTTATACAGGGTGTCCACTCCAATCGTGGACCAATAGCTAATTTCTAAACCGTTAGAGATAAGCATATAGTTTATTTGGGAAAAAATCTCCAAATTATGAAAGGAATTTTGGGTCTATTCAATGTTTTTCAAAAAATCAAATTTTGAAAGAGTTACGAAATTTAAATTTTTATACAGCCCCCCAGTCCTATCAATTATATTTAGTAAAACATTCTTGACACTGTAACGTTTAAAACTAAAAAAAAATCACTCTTCTACCACAAAAATTGACCGAGTTATGACTTTTTGAAAAATCAAGATTTTGAAGGATTTCGCATACGGTCCCTTAAGCGATCTCTCAATGACGTCATGAAACAATGCAAAATCTTGATTTTTCAAAACGTCATAACTCGGTCAATTTTTGTGGTAGAGGAGTGATTTTTTTTTAGTTTTAAACGTTACAGTGTCAAGAATGTTTTACTAAATATGATTGATAGGACTGGGGGGCTGTGTAAAAATTTAAATTTCGTAACTCTTTCAAAATTTGATTTTTTGAAAAACATTGAATAGACCCAAAATTCCTTTCATAATTTGGAGATTTTTTCCCAAATAAACTATATGCTTATCTCTAACGGTTTAGAAATTAGCTATTGGTCCACGATTGGAGTGGATACCCTGTATAAAAAAAAATTAAGTCCCGAAGGTTTTTCTGCATTTGAAAAAAATAGGATAATTATTATTAATTCAATGTATGAGTGTTTTTGTTCACTTTTAGTGCTCCAAAAGAAATGTTTATTCATTCAATGTAATAGTTTTCAGTTAGTAATTTAAATTGGTGTCCGCATGTTATTGATTTGTGCAGCTATTACTAATAGCTAACTAGTGTCGTTTTTATTTCTTTTTCAGAATATCCGCTGCTTTCGCTTTTCCGGGTGACGGTGCTACCATATTTCGCTGATAATCGAAAGTTCAGTACTTAATTTCAACGTTCTTCAGTCTGCGAGAACGGTCCGACGGCAATACAGACGAATATTCAGATAATCGACATTACAATTAAATGTTCTAGTTCTACAGATACACATCATGATAAGAATTTTGGCCAGGCCGGGGACAAAGACTGGGTTAAATGTAAAAACAAATTTACAAGAAATTGGAAATGGCAGAGTGTGGGAAATAGCAGAGCGAGGGACCTGCCCCTCGTACACACTTCGCGCCGGAAAGTGGGCAAGGGGGAGACTTAGTGCTAGGGCCAATCCTAACATAGTATTGGTCTCAAGGAGCGCTTAACCGGCAGGCCTTTTCTTGCTGATAATGGTCGAGAGAATCACCAGAAGCAAGGAGGCCATGGGCCTCGGGGTGAGGCCCACCTGGCGGCAAGCCACTGGCTGGGTGGGGACTAGTGAGGGAGATTGCCTCTCCTAGTACAGTTGCTCCGCCGAGAACAGAGGGAGTTCAGATGATGATTCAGTGAGAATTTGACGAAACTGTGGATTTGTATAAGGAAGAAACAAATACATACGCATGCATACATCCATTTTTAGAAAAAAGACAAGCTAATTTCCCGGTGTTGTATTATGTTTAACTTATTTCGTTCTAAAATGAAATATAGATGAGCCTTAAATTGAAAATTCATTGTTAATCGTACTCTATGTTGGAAACGATTCCACCCGCATTCGTCTTTTCCGCGTATGTCCTTATTTCATATCATCACCCTGAACTAGTCATGCGTGAAATGCGATAAAGCACTGACGGTCGAAAAGCCAAGCTGTAGTCCGCCATTTGTGGTCAAGTATATGCCTCCATTCTTACCCACATTCTCATTCAGCCATTTGTGGTCTCACATAAGCATTTTGACAAGGGTGAATCAGAAACCCATTTTAGTCGGATTGGTTGATTTTTTTTTAAATCTTTTTTTTTTTTTTTACTCTTTCGCGAACAATTATTCCATCGTACCCATGAAAATGATTCTTAATTAAAATATGTGTTTACAAATGTCTCGTGAGTCCTTTTTAGCCGACTTTTCTGTTGAAGTTAAGGAAAAAATAATGAAAGGTGACTTAACGCATCGGAAAAATATCGCATTATTTATTTATTTTCTTTTATTTATTTCTTTATTCATTTCGCAGACCATTTTTTTCTTGCAAAAATTATTCATTTAAGACAGCATTTATTATTTAATTATTTTTAAAAATTGGCAAATGATAAAAAATAAACTTCAAGATATTTTATTTGGGAACGAGTTTTTTTTTTTTTTTTTGTTTGATAAAATGCGTTTTGATGACCCTTTTGCTTTTTAAATTCTTTTATCAAAACAATTAAAGATTTTTTTACGGAAGAACTATAATAGCATTTTTTTAAAAGATGTTACAACTTTATTATTTTGTTTACTTTTTACTCGCCTATTTCCTCAGATGAGAGAGGCATCTTTTGTTCCTAGAAATCAGCTTTGCGTAATAAAAAGGTATGTGTGACATAATTTGCAGTCTGAGATAATTAAGAGAATATTGATCAGATGCTAAAATGCCAATGTTGGTATACGGGAAAGTAGGTTCGATTCGCTCTTGACGGAACTTCTTGTTCTTTTTTAAATTAGAACAATCATTTGTTCAGAAGTTTGAACAGTTCAAATTTTCCTAAGATAAGTGCTTATGGGAAAATTTAAGGCAAATATAGATCCCAAAATTAAGGACTGAGTTGCTTCAAACAAACTTTGTTAGAAAACACTCTTTAGGAAGATTTTTTTTTAAATGATTATTTTACTTCTCTTTGGAGTATTTTTTGAGCAGTTCAAATAGCTTGAACTTCCGCCAATGAACGATTTTCTAACAGAAACGTAAAAGTTCAATGAATGTGAAAAAAGTTACTCATAAAAATCGATAACCATACTTCGCACTCGTAGACTGCGAAGTTGGTAGAAAAATGACCAACTCCTGATCTGACTTAGAAGTTAGAGTTTTAGGAAATTCAACTACGACTGCATCTCAGGAAAAAAACTAATTTTGACTTACTACTTTACTTTTAGAGACAGAAAATAATGGAAAATTCAAAATTCTTTATTTTTTTATCAGAAAGAAAGCGGTCCGCTAGTGCATTTAGTTTCTTCTTGTGTTGAAAAGTGAATTTTTTTTTTTTTTTTTTGAAAAAAGCAACTTGGAGGATGAAAGAAAAAGTAAAAGAAGGTTTTCCTGCAAAGATTTTAAATTATACACACCATATAAAAACACTCCAAAATTCGTTTGAAGAAGGATTTCAGAAAAGAGTAGGTCTGAAAATTTCAATTTTCAATTTCTAGCTAGTGGACAACAGACTTTTATGGCTTTCTATGCACTGGCTCAGCAAACTTAATAAATTTTTTAAAGTAACAACCACAACGAAAAAAATTGAAAAAAAAAAAAAAAAACAGCATTTTGAAATATGTTTCATATTTTTTAATATTTAATTGCTCAAGGCCTATGTTTTTAACTTGAATGTTAAAAATCCCACTTGTTTGAGTTTTATATATGTTGAATGTTTTGGAATTTTTGTATTTTTTGTGTGTGTTTTCGACACCACATGTAAAACGTAACTTTAGGGCTTACCTATAATTTTTCCGCTATCTTTTAGCATCGGCTTTCAGGTTACGATATTTCTTCTTCTTTTTGGAGTAGTGCACCATACAAATCATATTGAACAAGAATACGAACTTATTTTTTAAATAAATGTGAACATTTTTTAATTTTCGCACTAACCACGTGGCGAATGGATATTTTTTGTAAAAATTATCTTATTTGGAGTACTTGTAAATTTTGCTCTTGAAGATGGAATTAGTTGCCTTGCTGACCTCTGATATATGCAAATTGAGTTTCTAATAGTTTGGACTTTTGGAGCTCTAAAAATCTTTACCTCCATGATAAATCAATATTAAGGAAAATGCAAGCATGTTGAGAATTTCAACAATGAACCCATACTTCAAAATCGGTGCATAATTTTCAGTCACAGCCATCCAAATGCTAATTTTGATTTCATGGCATTTCTCGGAATTTTTAGTTTATATAATGTTTGTAATTTTTTGATATCATTACTTTTCGCTAATACATCATTTTGTTTGGTATTCATGTAATATCCAGCTAATGGAATAATTTTGTCTTCACACTGTGGCCGAGTTGCTTTTGCGCTGTTTGCTGTTTTGCCAAAAGTACTTTTGGATCTTATTTTGCTAGAATTACGTATTGATTTTGTATTGCTGAATAAAAAGCTAAATTTCTTTAGTTTCAATAAGTGATAAAGTTCAACATTATTTCAGCACAAAATTGCAAAAATATTGCATACATGTAACCACTTTTTCAAAACATGCAAAGTTTTCAGCCTATGATGGTTAATCAACTGCCATAAGAAAGTCTAATTAGCACCCAGCAGCTCATAACCTTTTCTTCGCTGAAAAAGGTTTACCTTTTTATTCTGAATCATGCATATACAGTATTTTGCAGTTTCGTGTTTTAATAATGTTATTATTTTTTTCTCTAAGAAGTCTTTTAGTGAAAAGAGTTAATATTTCAACTAGTATAAATTTTTCTTACATTTATTAACATCATCAAAATACTGGTGTATGCTACCAAGCCCGTCACTTTTTCAATTTTCCAGGGACCAAAGGATATGTACTCAATGCAAATTATGTGACAAAATATTTATGTAAAAAAATGACAATTTCTCAAAGCCTGGGAGAGAGGGTTGGGGGTCAATTACCTTTCATGACTCCTTCAAAAGACAGACTTGAATACTGCCCTCCAATAGGGGGAGCTCATGTTAGGTGTATGACCCTTCACTGAAAAAGGTTGTGAACCACTACATTAGAGAATACTTTTTATTATTATAACTATTTTTTTATTTATTTCAGTTTTTTATTTATTTAATTTTAAGCAAAGAGCGGGGGAAGGGCGGGGGAATAAAATCCGATGTGCATTCTTTTTACAGCAAAAGTGAAAAACTGAAAGTTTTTGTTTCTTTTTATAAAGTGTATTTATTTTGATGCTCTTTTTAATTTATAGTTGTTTTTCTTACTCTTACCGTCACGTTAAGGCGCTACAATTTGCCAATCGCACACTTCAGTAAGACAATCTCTGCGCTGCTCTAGTGAAGCTTATGCAAAACTCTATATCCACTGTCTAGGAACCAATCCATAGAGAGCGAACAGCACTTTTGGTGCACATAGCGTGTCTCGTATTCAACCACTATGCACATCAGTTATTTATCAAGAGATATCTCGACGAGACAGCATTTGACTTTTTTCTAAAACTTTCCTTTGACTTCTAGCGCCTATTTTGTCCACACACTAGTTTCTCTCGACATTACACTTTTGTCACACAAGACTAGAATTACTGCCAAGTCTCAAATAATCGACGAAAACAATCTAGAGCATCCTTTCCATTAGACAAAATAGAGAACGTGTCACGGCACTCAGCTGACAACTAAAACATAACCACAAAAATCAAACAACATAGAGCAGGCGTATGTAATCGTGCCCTGATTATGGTAAGAGCAGAATAATATACAAGATATTTAAAAATTAAGTAACGACGACTCGTCTTACCAAATTAGCTTAATTGAAAAATTCCATTACAACATCACTTACTTTTCTAACATTACACTATCACAGTTTAGCGGTCATCCAGCTCACTCACTTGATCACCTCACATATAGCATGAATCACATGATCATTTTCTTTTTATATTATATACCTTCCTTCACATCTGAGTTACACTGGACCTAATTCTAGTCTCAGCTCTCCACTCCAACCCTGTATATCTATCTATCTCTTGTTTGCTTTACACCTACTACTTACCAGAAACTACGAAAACATTGACACTTCCTAACTTTTTGTGAACAGGTAGCGCCGCAGGTGTACACAATCTTGTAGTTAACTTCAGCGCGTGATAATTCGACATGACTCAATGCCGCTACATTCTCGATTATTGCGACCGCACACAGGATTGCATTATCACAACAAAAGTTATATTAGAGCCCTCCATGATTTAGCTAACAGACCTCGTGGGTCCGACTTTTATTGCTACACTCACAGTACTTGAGTCTGCGCAAACCATGTAGCTCTTGTACAAACTCACCTGTATCACTTTATCCTCGCGCAGATGCAGTCTCCTTCTCCTATCACTTCTTCCTAAAATTGAGCCAACACGAGAGCATCGAACCACCCTCAACTTATCTTCATATCTATAGTCATTATATGACAAGCTTATCACGTTATTAGAGAAGGTCATATTTATCTAGTTTCCATCCGGTTTTGACTGTACCCACAGCGGTACGCGATCACGATACCCGATTCTCGACTGCTCTATTCAATACAACCTCATGTTATCCTTACGCTTATCATTTAGACGTGTTATAATCTATTTGTTTTCTTACTTTTACGTCTATAATGACACAAATACTCAGCTTATGATGAAGACATTTATTAAATTTTACTTGTTTAATTTATAGGTAATATTTTATGCTTATTGATCAACAGTGGCGTATCCGGGAATTGATTTTGGGGGTGCACATCGAATCATCGACACTGTGATGAGTAAAGGAAAAAAACAATCAAGAAATATGGTGAAACGTTTAAAAACGCAGTATTTCGATTTAATTTTTTCTATTGAACGTTGCGCAAAATTAGATCATTTCTTCATCAGTTTGGCACATTCAGGTATGTATGAATCAAAAGCTATTCTCTAGACAGTCCTAACAAACTTATTCAGGCTTAGCGACATATTTCTAATAAGTTTTTAAGAGAATGATATTTACACGTAACTATTCGTACTTAAACGTCGTGCACTACATTCCATCACAAAAAGAGACTAAAACAACATCCAATGAACTTAAGAATCGAGACACACAGTAGAGTGGATTGGACGTCACATAAGAAGATTGCCCGCACAGCACAGAGAAAGTATCCCTTGACTCAACTCTATACCTACACAAATCTATCGCGCATGGGTCTCTAAATTCTGAGAAATTCACATATTATCTTAAAATTCATACAATAGTCTCCATTTGAATACACAAAAGATATATTCTTCACTCATTGTGTGCAATGTTATTTGATCCAAGAAGGATAGTTTGTATCTAGAGAACACTAGGCCCGATTTTAAACACACACATATATTGTCATTATCACACCTTATCTGATTAGCCAGTAGAAAACACCCACAAATCTTGGGGGGTGCGACTCTTACAATGTAGCTTCACTCTTCGAGATGCCACACTCTTTTCCATTGAAATTTTTCTTTAAAAAACTAATGACCAGTGCACGCCATATTATTGAACTTTTCATTTTTCTATAACACACACATACACTGAGGAGTGTTTAGATCTTTCTAAACCAAAATTCTGGATACACAGCGTTGTGTGACTTCCTTATAGCTCAAATTAACACTGACACTATGAGCATTATTGTTTACCCATGAGTAGCTACAATTGTTCGTTTCTATGGTGGTTGAAACATGTGTAAAATGTTTCTATGGTTTAGTTTTTTCTTTTTATACATCTCTTTTTGGTTTTATGTAATCATTATTTCTTTATATTATTTCTACTTTGAAGGACAAATTAACGCCTGTACGCACATGTGAGTATATTATATCTCGGATAGTCAAAAAGGGTGATTAATTTTTTTTAATAAATTTTTTTCTGACCTGACATTTATTAAAGTATAAAGACTTATTAATATTAAGAAGATGAAGAGTGAACAGATCTACAGCAATTGTCTTTAAACAAAAGACTTGGTACAAAAGCGTGAGTAGCGGATATTTAACTATTGACAAACGCTATACAAGACCTTTTTCTTATTTATCCTGCACAAGTATTGAGTTTAGTATCAATCAGTTCACAACATCATCTGTTTGACATTAATATATCATATTAAAACGCCTATCCATTGACACTGACACACACTTTTATCCAGATATGTGTCTATAGACTGCGGCAATCTGTTATATTGAAATGAGTAATATAGCTAACAAAATCAACCAAGGTTCTCTCAATATATCTAGCCTAGGAATATTCTAATTATTATCGGTTGAACATTTCTCAGTTTTTTGGTATCACAAGAGTCACCATTCTTCTTTGGTCCGTCCGTCTCTTAAGAGTGACGATTACCTTGGTCCTTAATGGTTAATAACAACATGACATATCTACTCTAGCCTCCTTTAGCTGTTCTATGAGAGTAATCTTAATATTACATCTGTAATCGTGTGTAATACACCTAATAAGGACTTACTATTATATTAAAAAAACGTAATTTCACAGGATATAGCACTTACTTAACACTTATTTGGTTGTATTCTGAATGATCACCATAGTGTTTGCCGTCATTCTTTTGTAGTGTTGTAAGGAGATTACGATATGTTGTAAGATACTATTACAATCTCAGGTATACTACACGTTTTTTTTGTTATTTTGATGGGTTCCATTGTGTACAATTTTAGAGACGTGGAAGAGGTCATTCTTGGATATTATTTCATGATGTGAATACAAGAGATGATGTGCTACACAGAGTGTGTGGAGTCTGAATTACATAGATTGACCCATGCTATTCGTGGGGGGTACGAGTGTGTATGAGATTCTGTCTTTTGTATTTTTGTGTGGACATTATGAGAGTTTCTAGGGTGGGTGTTTATTACGCATTTGTATGTTTTGTTTTGGGGTGGGGTTTTTTGTTTTATTATTGTAGTTTATTTGGTTTTTTTTTATTTAGATTATACTTCTGTAAGTGGTTTGACAATGGTTTTGTTGTGTGACAGCTGATTCAGGACATGATTGTTTAGTGTACGATAATTGGGTTTTGTGTGTTGTTGTTGTGTGTGTTGTATGGGTTTGATTTATTAGTTTTAGTGTGGTTTGTGGGTAGTTATTTATTTATTTTTGTGTTTTTTTTCACTGTTTCTACATGATACAATCTTTCTTTTAGTTTAGTTTATATGGTGTGCTTGTGGTGTCTATGGTATCTTAGTGGCTCAAGTTTGTCTAGAATTCTTTTATCATTAGGTTTACAGTGGGGCTATGTGTAAATGTTAGGTGTGTAGACACATATTATTCTTGTTGTATATGTGGTGCGAGGGTTAGTGTTGTTATATTACTTGTACATTGGTGTGTGGGTTTTCTGTAGTTTTTTTATTGTTTGTAGTTGTTAGATTGGTCTTGGTGGTATTACTAGTGTTATGGGGTTATAACATCGTATTTTGGTTGGCGTTGCATGTTGAGATGGCATCTTGGAGTGATTGTGGTTCTTGGTGACAGATTTGTTATGGTTTTTCTGTGTGCTCTCGGTACGTTCAGTGAATGGGTAGTGAAGTGCTGTTGGGTGTGTGATCACACAGATGGTATTCATTCACAGTAGTGGTGGTGGTTTTGGTGACAGTGATCTGTGACATTGATGAAGGTTTCTTGTGTTATGTCGGGGTAGGTGGTAGGGGGGGTTAAGTACGGGTTTATTTTATAGGGGAGAATGAGTTGAGGGTGAGTAGGTAGTGGGTAGTTGGGTATCAATGTTGGGTTGTATGTTTGGGTGTAGGTGATTTTTTTTTATTAGTTCTTCTTCTGTAGGGGTGACACATAGACGGGTATACACAGTTATTTGGGAGTAGGGAGAAAGGTTAACATAGATTGTATGGATGGGGTTGGAGATTATTAATGTGAGTTTGAAAGGTTATTTCTTATTTATGTGATTCTATTGTGTGATGGGGTGGGGTGAGCGGGATTCTGTATTTTTTTAGGGGTTTTGTTAGTTTTGTTGTGTGTGTGATATGTTGTTATTTTTGTTTGTAGGTGTACGGGTTTTATGATTTCAGTCTGTTTGGTCATTTGTGTTTTGTTGTGGCGGGTTCTGATTTAATGTTAAGTAGCATGATTAGTTTTCTTTTGTTGGTCTACTATTGTGGGATTTTCTTATTGAAATACATTGAGAAGACATAGAGAGTTGTTAGTGAGAGTCGAGTGTGGTGCTTTTTGTAGTTGGATCTATGGTGTTGGATTTGGGGAGTAGGTTTGGGTGGTTATTTTTGTAAATTATTTAAAGTTATATGATTTTTTTTATATATAACACTATTAAATTTGAATGTTAATGTTTTACTTATGTGTTGGCATATATGATGGTGACATAACAGTGGAATGTTAGTCAATGTTTTCTACAAACTGTTTTGTGGTTTAACGTGTTGAGTTGCAACACATTGTCGACTTCTCTTGAGAATGAGTTATACTCTGGTGTAGTGTTCGTAATATAGACAATATCATAACACATTTTATGAACTGACTATATACATAATGATAGTATATGGTTTGCGGACTAAAAAATCGCCAGAGCAAAGATACGATCGCTAACGCTTGAGTACTTTCTTCTGGAGTTACAATAAAATGATCTCAGCAACTTGAATGATAATATTTTCTCTTATGCTATTCACAAAACTAAGTGTTCTTAACCATTTCATAAAAGAAAAAAACAGCAAAGAGCAAGAGAAATTATATTAACCCATTAATGCCTAGCGTCCCTTTTAAGAGACGGGAGCGACAACTAAAATGTCTTAGTAAGATAACTTTGCCAAAAAATCGGAACATTATCAAAACAAATAATAGTGATTTTTAACATTCGTACCTCCTTGCGTATTGTCCTCAATTCGCGTTAACACATAATACCACAAGGAGACTTCTAGAACTATGAGAGTCAACACAATACACCTCTTATTGTAACAACGTTTGAGTATTCTCTGAATTAGTCAGTCTTCTTTCTCTTAATTATGATACTTTATTCAGGAGGAAGAAATGAATTAACATTGAGTTCGGTACAACCTCAAGAACAGAAAAAAGAGCAATAAAACGTTAATTGTTTTTCTCAAAGAGTTATTCCCTTAGCCTTCCCAGTTTTCATGTTAAACTTTGCTGATTGCTTTTATCTTTCCTTTCACATATACAGTAAAAAATCGATCTTAAGTATTTCATGAAAAATATTATATCGTAGCGCAGATTCTCAAATAAAAAATTTTCATCTTCAAAATTTGAGCGGAGAATAAACTCTATCATTGTTCAATCCATCTGGGGTCTATCGTAATTTTTAAGGGGCGATTTTTCTTTCCTTAATAAAAAAAAAAATATTTTTCAACATTATATCTTTCTTGAATATAATTCTTCCTTAGTTCACTCATTCTAACACGGTTCTACTACAACCAGTAATACACGCACAAACATATCTTTCTCGGGTGAACAAAAAAGGGATCAAACAGAGACGTCTCCAATAGAGCTGGTTTAACATTTTCAAATTACTGTCGATGTTATATTTTTAATTATAATATTGTGCCAGTATTTTCTACAAAAGGTATTTTTAACCTGTGACTTCTACATGTTCGCTTACGACATTACTTTATTCCACGTACAAGATAACACTTACTCAGAAGTGAAAAACTTCTGGAGCGAGTAAAGCGAGATCAAATCCTGGAGTAGCTCGGTTTTCCTCATATCATAAATGCGGTTAAATCCATAAGACTATTTCTTTTTATCACATCATCCAAGAGATCGATTTGATCAAATCTCATACACTATATCTCCTCGAGAGACAAACTCATACGCTCATTTAAATATTCTATCTTTAACCTCTATGTGCGATATTATATATCTAGTCATATATAAACCACTGAAAATGACCCAGTGAAGATTTTGTAAAGAAGTTGGGTCATGCACTTCTGTGCTGCTGGCACGTTAATGTATTCATTCCACACATTCGTTATTCGTCTGCCAGCGCTTTAGCAAATGTTCTTGTGTATCACTTGTTATTCGACAATGTACTAGCGAACGCCTAGCTGCAAAGCTCGAGCATAACATGTCTATGCTAATAAATCAATTTACATCACATATCTTATAAACAACAATTAGGACAGCATAAGACAATAATTTCTAAGGAGACAAAGTATAGTCACAAAAGATACTTTAATTAGATCGTAGCTAATACAACTCTCTTAGATGTGCGCACAACTGCATGAATTATCAATGGTTACTCTTTTCTTATATCTGATTTTCTATCGTGTCTCTTTTACAGGCTCTATTTTGACTAACGTTATTTACACAACACAGTTATTATCTCCGTAATGTAATACAGAGGTTGATTTGACACAGAGGACAGACGTTCCTGTTCAAGAACAACTAGTGCAGATGAACACAAAAACACGGCTATGACTCACAAAACTATTACCATTTGAACAATACCAAACAACATAACTTACGACTTCATAACTAAATAGATATTTGGTGTCTTCATGCTTTCATGAAGTCAAACAGAATAAGAGAGAAACGAAAAGAGTCAGCACTAGAAAAAATATACGAGAGGATAGAAGACGTGTATCATCTACAAATGATTTCCAACACGGGGTGATACTCAGTAACGAAGGCTTTGAGACCACAACTTGTAGTCAGGCCAGAAAACAAAAGCTTAACATCATGGGTGCTCCAATAACTTTTTGTGAAGCAGATCTTGTCGGATCGAAGTGACAGATGATGGTCTTTGATCATTCACAGTCATACTCTACTGTATTAAACTCTCATCTCACACCATCCGCGCTGCGAATAACCTGAAATCTTCTCATCCACACAAAAAATCATAGTGCGACTCATTTCGCAGTCTGTAGTAGAAAGGCAGATTATTCGACGTGCAACATCCGATAAAGACTATTGAGAGAAGGGTGGCATCTACAATGACCTCTTGAACCAACTCTGCGTCTTTGAAACCGAACAAACTCTACCTAGGCAAACTCGCTCAGTCAATTACAGAAATTTTTCTATTTTGCTCTAGTATTTATTATCTCTGTAGGGATCTATAAGACACCGTAAATGTTATAATAACAGATACGTCTTCAAAATCTGTGTTTGGTTCATCTTGGTGTAATTATCTACACAATATTACTAAAGAACGAGCTCAAATAATTGGATTGTAAAAGAACAGCACCACGTGATCACCTTTATACAAGATTCTAATTTTACACTATACGGTTCTGCGCTCATTCATTTCACTTAGTTTTATCCAGATCATTAACCCTAAAATCAGAAATGAGAGGCACGAGTACTTCACATACGTCCTAAGCACGTCTCGTCGTTTCTCTTTTTTTTTTCATTTTGATTTTGCATTTCTTCGATGCTATCTCGTACATTATATCGGTACCTCTAAAGTCTGCGGTAGCTCAGAGTATAAAGAATTGATCAACAAAACATTCAACTACAATCGAACTTGTGACACACATACGCCAACACACAAACTGAAATATAAACAAAGTATTCTACAAAAACAATATCTTCAGCTAAACTGTATCGTCGTTGACATCTTTGTCTCTAACACGAGGGCCTTAGTGAATAACATTACAAGCAACTACAAGACGTTATTTTATATTATCTAGACACTTGGTTTCGAATACGACACATTAATAGGTACTCTATGGCCATAGAATCTTCAGAGAAAAGCAGAGACAACATACTATCTACTAACATTGCAACGCCACGCAAATCGGTAACCTTAATGGTCGGGTGGTTTTGGTATTTGGTGGAGTGCTCATATTTGTAGGGGATCTTTTTTTGAGGGCTCGAATCCTTTTAACAATACTATGCAATTCATCACTAAGAGAGTCGTGTATAAATTCCTACAATCTGAGTTTAGGGACAATTAATTGCTATGAGAATGTGATCCATTCTGCACAACTTTCTTATAACGGCACCACTCGTATAGCAGGCGCATAACTTGGACTTGGCTAGATACAGAACATCCCTCTTACGCATAGAGTATAAAACCACTAGGTGAATACATAATTATCATTCCCACGTGCACTAGCGATTTCCTTCTAGAGCACATCACCCCAAACCGAGGATTGCGTCACATTAGTAAGCATATTTTCCACCTTCCACGACTTGGTCAAAGTCGACGATGGCAATATCTGCATACACGGTCTGAAACCTGGAGCATTATGCATGAATCTGTAAGCATCTTTTCTAGGCTACCATAAATCTTCATTCGAATTTTTCTTTCCACGACGTTAGTAAACTATTTTTTGTATATACATTAGAGTCAAAGTGCTTTTTTGATTGATGACATCTCTTAACTGTTAAGTTCAAATCATACTGTGCAGTCACACAATTGTAGTATAATATATTTATCTAGCACCTATTTATACGTGTCTATAAATATATGTTCTATAGCTAAGTCTCTTCCACATACAAATGTATTTCTGGGAGATTCAAGATAATCAGTGTGGGGACTATGTTGTCACATTATCTCACGCGACATGTTATATCTATTTTTCTTGACACGAGTAACAAAACACTAAACCTGCGGGTCACATATAACAATATACACACTCAATGTATGCGAGAGAACAACAACACATAGAAAATTGTAACCACATCTATTAGCATTATTATAGGAGACAACTTTAAATAACATAATAAATTCATGAGCGGAAAAACAGAAGACACTCGCTTTTCAAACTAACTTATTATCAGTACTTCCTGTATCATAAACACGAAGAATACTATTGAGCATTTTCGAGCAGCCGTTGATCATATATGCCTCTTCAGGATTAAATTGGTTATTTTCTAACTATTCAGGGCTAAAAATGTTACTAATCAACACTACATTTGGTTCAACACACAAAATCTTCATCAAATCTTTCTTATAGCCCACACCGCGCGCAACTCGCGGCGAGAGTGAGGTAAGACTCACAATTGACATTTATTAACTCTTACACCATTATACAATAGCTATATTTTTTTCTGGAGTGAACACTGTTACACAGGGATGTTACTCTGTGTATACAAACGCTATTTCACTTGTCACACATGTGGATATGATTGAGTGTTAATCATTAACTCATTGTACATGAGGTTTATAGTGTAGGGGTGCTACACTAACCTTTACTGTATTATGATTGTCGGTTGTGGGACACATTCTAGCTATATGTCTTCGTTTACATAATAAAGAGGAGTAGCTGGTGAGTGGGAATTGTTTTTTAGTCTGCTGATTGTATTGAGAGGAGGGTTTGATACAGATTATTGGACACACTCTCTTGAGTATGGTGTGTTTTAAATGGATATTTGAATTGTGACACAGAGGCATTTGACACGCAACACTTTCATACAGTCAGGAATGTGTTGTGTACGGTGGTTTTGTTCAGAGGTGGTTGTAAAGTATTGTTTCCGGAGCTATCTCTAGTAGATGGACATTTAGTTTTTACAGTTGGGAGAGGACTTCTGTTTATATAGAGGGGTTGTGGATCTACTTGGGAGTATGGTTTGGTGGGTGGGTAGTTGAGTAGGGGGATCTGTTAGGGGTGTCTAGGAACATGGTAGTGGTGTAGTCGGTCGATTGGTGAGGTGCATGTCACACTATCTTTGAGACAGCAGATACTTTACAGTAGTGGAGTTGGTACATCTATCGATGGAATCTTTGAGCATAGAGTATTCTACGTGGTTGTTGGATGGTGGAGTGAGAGGTGGTGCATTATGGATATGGTGGTGAAGTTTAGTGGTGTAGTGATGTCTTTGGTGCTGGACAGAGTGGTGTGAACACTTTAGGGCGGTGGTGAGAGTGTGCGTGTGGTGCGGTAGGTTGTAGGAGGGTTGCACGTGGTATTTAGTTGTTGTGGTTTCGTTTAGACTTTGTTATATAGATGGATCTTAGGTGGTTCTGGTCTGGGAGACACTTTTCAGAGAATATGTTATTCTTATTGGTATTCTAGGTGGTATGGGGAGCTGACATCCTTTAGTCATGTAGAGAACACAACACGATGTGGGGATGTGTGTAATCTTATTAGTATTTGTGTGTAGTCACACAAGATGTCGAGCGTGATGTGTGTATTGCATATGGACATAGTAACTGTATCATTCTTACATGTATGAGCAACTGGTATGTGTGTGTGGCTAGACATAGGTGTTTATGTGCGAGACGGGAGGTTTGGTGGGGGTGGATGTGTTTGGTACACTGCTGGATTCATGACACATTGTCTTTGGTCACGGTTAAACAGGCGATGGGTTTAAGTGAAACGAACAGTTGGGTATGTGGATGTATTGGACATGTGTGGGTTGGTATGTTTGAGGATGTTGTTTTATAGATCACACACATGAGGGGTATCGATGGATTAGGCACGTGGGTGGGTGGGAGATGAGAGTTCTGGTGGATTACTGGTGGAGGAGATGTATGGTTGATTCCAAGGGGGCACCTGTAGACACGTCTAAATCTAGTGGTGTGAGTGTGGTTCTTGTCAGAGCGATGTCGTCTTTCTGGGTAGGTAGACACAATGTGCATATCGTCTGTGTGTAGCATTGGTGTTGAAAGTTGTAGGTGCGAGCGACAGTTACTGGTGTACTAGGTTAGATTGTTGTTTTTTTTATTGGGGAGGGGTTTAAAATTAATATGTGGAGAGGATGTGTTTGTTTGTGGGTGATGGTGTTAGTTTTTTTGTGAAGGGGGGGTGGAGGGTAGGGGGTTTGTTAGATGGTGATTTGAGTGAGTTTTGGGGAGTTTTAATTTCATGTGGAGGAAAAGGGTTAGGTTGTTGGTTTATATGAAATGGTAAATTTTTTAGTGGGGTGTAAGATTTTATATATTGTGGGGTTATGATTGTTTGGTTTATTTTAATTGGGGTGTGTTTTCTGTTAATAAATCTAATGAGATACTATTGATTTCGTCTTTCTCAGCCATTTTACCAAAAAAGCGCTGCATAACATCAAACTTTGGGAATTTTTACCGAGCGAACAAAATTTTTTGGGGGGCTGCAAACTTCAGAATGTTCATTTCTCATGACCTACTTTGACATATAAAAAAATGAGGAGAATCAAAAATGGTCACTGCCAAAATTTCCCTTTTTTGTTCGATTTTCAAAATAATGGCTCTTAAGTGTTAAAAAAAGTGCTTGGAGTGAGCAAGGTAACAATTTACTCCCCTAATCTGCCACAAAACAATGCAAAAATCTTTTACAATGGTTAATTTTCTAAATATTGTTGATTTTAATATCATTCAGTGAATTTTTCGCAAAATATTGCCAATAGCGCCAAGTTGAACCCAAATTCAAAAAATAATTTTTTCGCCAAATTTGTCTAGGTACATATGCACGTGCTGATAGGTCGAAAAAACTACGCGACATTCATTCGGGGTGAGCAAAGTCAAAATTTAGACCGAAATTTGAGTAAAATTTTTTTCGTGATCACAATACTTCCTTTACTACGTAAAAGGAAGTAAAAACTGTTTGCGCTATGGAATTCGTTTTCTTGTAAGCATAATTTTGCTTTGCACTGGGGTCTTTTAATGCATGTCCATTAACTTTTATTCTTCCCACAGTTACTTAGATGATAAAAATAATGTTTATGCTGAAGAAGTTTTCCACCTCTTCTGGTTAAAAAAAAACGAAATATCGGACATTTTTAGAGCACAATTCAGAGCGAAGAAATCCTGTGCTCATACAAAATACTGCAGTGCTGAAATTAAAGTGAAATTGAAATGGTAGAAGTTTGACACTGGTTTGACATTCCAGACGTGGTTGCCTGCCATTAGCCACCCCTGGGAATCCCTACGGGGGGTGTACCTGACACCTGCTTCTCCATTGTAAACGGGCAGGTGTACGCCATTGTTTATTTTTGAGGGCAAAACAGGAAAAGGTCAAACGAGAGTCCACCGTTGGAAACATTCATATTTAAATGTGTTAAATTTTATCAATTTGTATGCTTTAAAGGCTTATCCCTATTATCTTCAGAGCCCTATCTCGGTTAAACCACGAGCTGTGGTAGGTACGGGGTACCCTGGAGCGTGTGATGTGATGATGTGACACTAGCCTCCTACACACTCACACACACTAGCCCATACAACATACACTTACACACATAACAGTCACAGTTCGTGGTTGCGAAAACCATAGCTTGAATTCAATATGTCATAATTCAAATAAAAATTAATTAATTATTATTATTATTGTCATTTGACAGTGTATGGAAGAGGTTCTAACGGCTAAACCAGCTCTACCCGCTTCTCTGCGATCAGACTTCTTGTAGCCTGCTTAGCATAAAACCGAGAGGGTCATTTACTGTAACTGAATCACTTTTTGACCTTGCATTTTTTTAGAGCAGCATTTCTTTTCTATTGGCTCCCGTATAACCTGGTTGAACATCATGCTAAATTGTGCCACTTAGTAAAAATAATTGTCTTCGTGAAATTTGTCATTGCTAGCGTGTTTTTTTATTTGCATTATGCATTAGATAAGGTGACCAGTAATGCACATCATATAATGAGACAAATTCCATTGAAACACACCTAAACGTCATATCAGATTATAAACCCACTAATACATACTTGTCCACTACATTGTCTTATTTCTTTTACTAAAAAATAGTCTTGATAAAGACACAAAATTTTGAAAGGCAATTAATTTATTCTTATTTCATAATTATACATTTTTAAAGCATGAATTTAAGGAGATCCTTTAACTTGTTTCGAAGAACATATTTTTTCGAAAATTTACTGATAGTTAAATTCTAAACTTAAAAGTGCATTTTAAAACAAACGAAAAATGTGGAAAATTTTCACCTCAAAAAATCATGGTGCAAAAAAAAATAACAAAATATTTTTGTCGTGAAACATTTTCTGTTCGACGTTCAACAGTAGTTTTCATCAAATAAATGCGTAAATAAACAAAAGAAAAATTAAATATATAAATACCTTCGTACAAAAAACGTAAAGAAAAATACAACGTTAAAGAAGCAAATACGCAAAAAATTGGAACAATTGGAAATCCGAAAACGGATTTCCAATTGTGGGCTGTGCTTTTTTGCACCTTATAGTGTATTATAAGTATTACGTTTATTATTTTTCGAAAATAGGAAAAAAACTTGTCTAATGATATTATTTGATTTATTTATTTTAAATATCCGAGATTAGTGATTATTTTTCGCATAGCACCAACTAGAACCTTGCATACCATTAATGGTACGCGTACCACGGGTTAGGAAACGCTGTCTTAGAGAATGTTTTCGTAACTAAAATCCTTTTCTTTTAATTCTTACCATAGAGACAGACGTCCGTCGATCCCTTAATAAAAGCCGGTTCTATCAAGTAAATCAGCAGTTTGCGATCTATTAACGAAACTGAGCTGATTTACCGATCACTTTTTCAAGCACACCACAAACTCTTCATATGCAAGGGAAGTTTCTTTTGGACAACCCTGCATATCCAATACTGTTCTAGGAATGGCAATATTTTTATGCGCATGCCTCCGGGCTTGACGATTTTTGGTCATTCATATTTAGTTGTGGCCCCAATAAAAGGGGAGCTGACTAAACAGAGATTTTGGTTCCGAAACAGAAAACACGGAACCACTGGTATATTTACTCGAAAAATGGAAGCCAAGCTTCAGATGTGCTGCCTGACGATGCTTGACTATTTCTTGTCGATGCGATACACATCATGATAAGAATTTGCGCCAGGCTGAAGCTCTTTTTCGCTCTTTGGGTGCGAGAGAGAACATGATTGAGCTGATATCAAGCAAATGGAAGGACTGGGTTAAATGTAAAAACAAATTTACAAGAAATTGGAAATGGCAGAGTGTAGGAAATAGCAGAGCGAGGGACCTGCCCCTCGTAAACACTTCGCGCCGGAAAGTGGGCTAGGGGGAGACCTAGTGCTAGGGCCAATCCTAACATAGTAAGGGTCTCAAGGAGCGCTTAACCATCAAGCCTTTTCTTGCTGACAATGGTGGAGAGAGTCGCCAGAAGCAAGAAGGCCATGGGCCTCGGGGTGAGGCCCACCTGGCGGCGAGCCACTGGCTGGGTAGGGACTAGTGAGGGAGATTGCCTCTCCTAGTACAGTTGCTCCGCCGAGAACAGAGGGAGTTCGTGCATGGTTTCGGATGATGATTCAGTGAAAATTCGATGAAATTGTGCAACGATTTGTATAAGGAAGAAACAAATTTTTATGCATACATCCATTTTTAGAAAAAAGACAAGCTATTTACCCGGTGTTGTATTACGTTTAACTTATTTCGTTCTAAAATGAAATATAGCTGAGCCTTAAATTGAAAATTCATGGTTAAACGGTTATATGTTGGAAACACTCATATTTAAATGTGTTTAATTTCATCAATTTGTATGCTTTAGAGGTTTATCCCTATTACTTTGTCTGTTCAAAATTGAAAGAAAATGGCCATTTTAAGACAAAAAAAAAATTGAATTTTGAGCTTTTTGGATTTTTTTTTAAATTTCAAAATCCCGCCTATGTGAATTCTAGTGCATCAAGGTACCAAACTGTGCCAAGTTTGGGGAAAATCCGACGAATACTGTGGACTTGTATAAGGAACAAACATACAAATACATACATCCATTTTTATATCTATAGATTAGGCATTCTTTGATTTTTAATGTTCAATGTAATTTTTCAAGTGCACGCTGGGCGAAGTGGATGGGTCAAAGTGAAATAGATCATTTCGTTTACGTTTTCATTCATTTATTAAATCACGTACGTGTTTCTTCCTTTATTATTTTTTTTGCATTCTTTTTCGTAAATATTTACTTATTTACTCATTCATAAACTCATTTTCTTTTTTATTCTACATTTTATTCACTCATTTATTTTTTCTCACATATTACTTAAATCCTTTTTTTATTTATTTACTTTATTCGTTAATTTTTCACAAATATTTTTTCTTTTGTGAAGAAAAAAAACAACGCTAAAGAAGCACAAACACGCAGAGACACTGCAGACACGTGTTTCAGCGTTACAAGGAACACCTTTTTTTGCGTATTTGCTTCTTTAACGTTGTATTTTTCTTTACGTTTTTTTGCACGAAGGTATTTATATTTAATTATTCTTTTGTTTATTTACGCATTCATTTGATGAAAACTACTGTTAAACGTCGAACAGAAAATGTTTCACGGCAAAAGTTTTTTTTTTTTTTTTTGACCCATGATTTTTTGAGGTAAAAATTTTCCATATTTTTTTTAAAGTTCAAAATAACTGCCAAAGATAAAGAATAATATTTCAACAAAAGTGGTATTACAAAATACATAATTTTTTATGTACAATAATTTTTAGAACAAATTTCCTATTTGTTCCTTTTGAAGCAGGTAAGTAAACTTAAATATTTCATTTCGTTTCACATTCCCCTTTTTATTTTATTAAGTTTTACATGGTAGGGGGATCAGGAGACCAAACTGACAAGAGACCCTCCGTGACTGTGGGCGAAACGAGTGAGCCCAAAATGGGAGAGGCTAGATGTATTTTTCTCTTAAATTTCATGATACATTTACTTTAACTACCAGTTTTTAAAAATTTCAGTAGCGTTCAAGTATTGGCTACCTTGTTGGTAGATCAATATGTTTTATCCTCTACTTTTAAATCCAGAATTCCGCCGAAGAAAGTTGAAGATTGGCGGACGCTAATAAACATAAAGTATAAAGTAACCGCTCCTATAAGCAGGATTTACTGCAGAAACATGTAATATATCGCCAGATCCCCTTTCCTCTTCGCGTGGTGGCGTCCATGTCTGCTCACGCACACAACTGCCCCCCCCCTCCACACGCACACAACACCTTTCGCAATTTGTCATTGCGAAAAAATATAAATTAGAATTGAAGATATCGAAATTCTTTCATGTACATATATACTGGGTGCGGCAGAAAAACCCGGACAAAGATTTATTGTGATAATTTTATTAAAGAAACGAAATTTAGCAAAACAACAAATAATGTTAACATAGACTTCTTACAATAATATACTCAGCCGGTTTCGAAGTGGCTTTCTCCAGCGGCGATACACAAATCAAAACGTAACTTGAAATTTTCAGCAATGGGCCGCAGCTCTTCCAGCGACAATCGGTCCCATTCTCAAAGAAGCGACTGCTTCAGCGACTCAAAGCTTTTGTGGGGCTTAGCACATTCCCTGGCCACCAAAATGGACCACACACAGTAATCCATGGGATTCAGATCCGGTGAGTAGGGGGCCATTCCGTAGAGGAGATGAAGTCTGAAAAATGGGTCCGGCAGAGGTCCTGAGTCGTTTTTGTCCTGTGAGCCTGCGCTGAGTCCTTCTGGAACATCCAATCATCATCACCAAAGTGCTGCTGGGCCCACAGAAGTACGACGGCCAGAAAAATGTTGCGGCGATGCACTGCTTGGCTGATTTTGATCCCTTAATCCACAAAAACAAGAGGAGTCTTGCTGCTATCGCAAATTCCTCGTTTTGGCAGTTATGCGCCTGTTCGACAGTGAACAGCTTCGCATCTGTGAACAGGATGCGCTTCCACCGCTCACCTGCAGCCCGACGTTTGAGCTGGCGACATGTTTGAAGTCTCACGCGCTTGTTCTCTTCAGTGAGAAGTTGCACATTTTGGAACTTGTACGGCTTCAGTTTGAGTCCTTGTTTTGCTATCCGCCGAACTGATTCGATCTCACGAGCGATTTTTTGAATGGAGATCCTGGAATTTCGCTGCACTCGCTTCTTTATGAGCTTACGGTTGGAAAATGTGTTTACGGTCCGTTTTCTTCCGCTTCCTGGACGGCATAAGTCATGACCAAGCTCTTTGTACCGGTTAATTGCATCGGAAACAGCCTGTCGAGGAATTTTGAGCAAACGAATTGATGTTTACAAGCTCGAAACAGTAAAAAAATAGCAACTCATCTTTCTGTTAATCTGCAAACAAAGAAACAAAGAAGAAAAACAAAAAAGTTCTATGCACGTCAGACTACAATACAAATATTTATTTGGAGAAATTTTCATACAACTCAGTTGCAACCTACTCATTTATGCTTTTTTGGACATAAAAAGCTTAATGATGACCGAGTATGTCTGCAGCAAATGACTGAACCGTCTTTGCCAGAGTCTTTCGTTCTACCTTGTAAATGTACGCCAAATCGTTGAACAACGGCTTGCAGCTATAAAATGTCAATATCATGTTGTATATAATTGCGTAAATGTATCAATAATAGCTGTCAAAATAAAAAGTAGAAATTGCTTGTCTTGCTCGCACATATTCTATTCAAATTCGTTGTTTTCTCTTGTATAATTTTTCATTAATTAATTTAAAAAAATATTATTTTTATTATTTCATTAAAAATAAACCACCATCACTTCCACTATTCGAATTAACTAAAATTATGACAAAAGTCATAAATGAAATTTCTTTTTAGTATGCAATCCATCGATTTTTCTTATGACCGTTAGGAGGGGTTTTGAAAAAAATTAGACTAAATATCAGCCCGGCAAGATCCATATTGTTAATCTTTGAGCTTCCCCAACCAAAATCCATTAACAGAATGTCGTCCTCATGTTTTATATACTTAACCCCCTCCAGCGCCTGGTCTAAAATTAAGAAAACGCGTTTTAGCCAAAATAAAATAATAATAATAAAAACCAACTTCGTGACTTTTTTATAAAACAAAATTAAGTCCCGAAGGTTTTTCTGCATTTGAAAAAAACAGGATAATTATTATTAATTCAATGTATGAGTGTTATTGTTCACTTTTAGTGCTCCAAAAGAAATGTTTATTCATTCAATGTAATAGTTTTCAGTTAGTAATTTAAATTGGTGTCCGCGTGTTATTGATTTGTGTAGCTATTACTAATAGCTAACTAGTGTCGTTTTTATTTCTTTTTCAGAATTTCCGCTGCTTTCGCTTTTCCGGGTCACCGTGCTACCTTATTTCGCGGATAATCGAAAGTTCGATACTTATTTTCAACGTTCTTCAGTCTGCGAGAACGGTCCGACGGCAATACAGACGAATATTCGGATAATCGACATTACAATAAATTGTTTTACAGACACACATCACGATAAGAATTTGAGCCAGGCCGGGGACTAGGACTGGGTTAAATGTAAAAACAAATTTACAAGAAATTGGAAATGGCAGAGTGGGAAATAGCAGAGCGAGGGACCTGCCCCTCGTACACACTTCGCGCCGGAAAGTGGGCAAGGAGGAGACCTAGTGCTAGGGCCAATCCTAACATAGTAGGAGTCTTAAGGAGCGCCTAACCAGCAAGTCTTTTCTTGCTGACAATGGTCGAGAGTTAGTCGAGAGAGTGGCTAGAAGCAAGAAAGCCATGGGCCTCTGGGGGCGGCCCACCTGGCGGCGAGCCACTGGCTGGGTAGGGACTAGTGAGGGAGATTGCCTCTCCTAGTACAGTTGCTCCGCCGAGAACAGTGGCAGTGGCCATGTTCGAGCATGGTTACAGATGATGATTCAGTGAAAATTCGACGAAACTGTGGATTTGTACAAGGAAGAAACAAATATATATATGCATGCAATCCATTTTCAGAAAAAAGACAAGGTGTTGTATTAGGTTTAACTTATTTCGTTCTAAAATGAAATGTAGTTGAGCCTTAAATTGAAAATTCATTGTTAATCGTACTCTATGTTGGAAACACTCATATTTAAATGTGTTAAATTTTGTCAATTTGTATGCTTTAAAGGCTTATCCCTATTACTCTATCTATTCAAAATTGAAAGAAAATGGCCATTTTAAGACAAAAAAATTGAATTTTGAGCTTTTTGGATTTTTTTTAAATTTCAAAACCCCGCCTATGTGAATTCTAGTGCATCAAAGTACCAAACTGTGCCAAGTTTGGGGAAAATCAGACGGAAACTGTGGACTTGTATAAGGAACAAACATACAAATACATACATCCATTTTTATATCTACAGATTAGGCATTCTTTGATGTTTAATGTTCAATGTAATTTGTCAAGTGCACGCTGGGCGAAGTGGATGGGGCAAAGTGAAATAGATCATTTCGTTTACTTATTCGTTCATTTATTAAATCACGTACGTATTTCTTCCTTTATTAATTTATTTGCATTCTTTTTCTTAAATATTTACTTATTTACTTATTTTCTTTTTTATTCTCCATTTTATTAAGTCATTTATTTTTTCCTTAGATATTAATTAATTCCTTCATTCATTTATTTACTTATTCGTTTATTTTTCACAAATAGTTTTTCTTTTGTGAAGAAAAATACAACGTTAAAGAAGCACAAATACGCAGGGATACTGCAGACACGTGTTTCGGCGTTACAAGGAACGCCTTTTTTTGCGTATTTGCTTCTTTAACGTTGTATTTTCCTTTACGTTTTTTTTTGCACGAAGGTATTTATATATTTAATTTTTCTTTTGTTTATTTACGCATTCATTTGATGAAAACTTCTGTTAAACGTCGAACAGAAAATGTTTCACGACAAAAATATTTTTTTTTTTTTTTTTTTTTTGCCCCATGATTTTTTGTGGTGAAAATTTTCCACCTTTTTTTTGAAAGTTCAAAATAACTGCCAAAGATGAAAAATAATATTTCAACAAAAGTGGTATTGCAAAATACATAATTCTTTATGCACAATAATTTCTGGAACAAATTTCCCATTTGTTACTTTTGAAGCGTGTAAGTGACCTAAATGTTTCATTTTGCTTCACATTCCCCTATAATTTTAATAAGGTTTATATGGAAGGGGGACCAGGTTATCAAACTGACACGAGAACCACCGTGACTATGGACGATCCTAGTGAGCCCAAGACGGGAGAGGCTACATGTTTTTTCTCTTGAATTTCATGACGCATTTACTTTAACTGTCAGTTTTTTTTTAAATTTTAGTTACGTATAAGTATTAGCTTCCTTATTTCTTAATTACTCATAACATTTCAATTTAAGTCCCGAATTCCGCCTTTCCAAATTGTAGATTGGCGTACGTAATGCAGTACATAACCGCCGCAAAGCCAGAGCTTACGGCAGAAACATGCAATATACCACCAGCTCGTGTAATAGGGCATGCTAAAACTCCCATACACGGAGTAAAAAGGAGAGAAATGTTCTATGGATGCGCTAGTTTGAAAGTGGCAACGAATTCTCACACGCCCGCCAGAGGACGCTAGCTGAAACGCTCCCTACTTCCTACGGGATTCAATGTAAATGATACTGAATCTGTTCTCTCTTTAAATGCTGCTATGGGAAAGAAAAAAAAAATTTTCAACTGGATTTTGATGTAAATCTTCGACTGACATTATGAATTAAGTATGATTTTCATCTCACGAAAATAGGAGTCGTATTTTTTGAGAAATAGGTTTAATCGAATGCACTTACCAACTTGTCAAATCTGACAGAATCTGTCATTTTTTAGAGACTGCTGTTGGCAAGAGTTTTTTTTTTTTTTTTTTCAACTGGATTTTGGTGTAAATCTTCGATTGACATTATGAACTAAATATGACTTTGAAGCTCTCTAAATTGTGATAAATTATGCATGTGGCAAAAAATTAATTATGTCGGTACTTAATTTTTTTTATTAATTAAAAATATTTAGTAGACAAAATAATTATTATAGACTATATTTTCATATTACCTTCTTTTTTACATGTTCATATTTTTATTTAATTACCATTTGTAATCAGTAATTGAAAAATTTATTTATTCATTATTATTATTTTTCTTCGTTTTATCTAATAATAGGAAATTTTATATTTACATAATTTTTACAATTAAAAATATATTCATTGGCTTAATTTTCGAATTTTTTTTATCTTTTTTGCTTAAACCTAGACTAATATAATGTATCTCTAACCAGGGGTGCCCACAGGGGGGGGGGATTATGGCGCATGTTGCGCCATAAAAATTTTTGGGGGGGATTTTTTAAAGCTAATTAATTAATTATTATTTATTTAAATTATTGATTAATTTATTTTTAATTAAAATTATGGGCTGATTTGTTTTGAATAAAAATTATTCATTAATTAATATTTTTAATCCACATTAGTTCTTTTATTTCTTTATTATTTTATTTATTTATTTATTTATTTTGTGTGCGTGTGAGTGTGCTTGGAATGTCTGGAAAAGAAAAAAAGCGATTCTGTTCTACGTATAATTAGTATTTTTAGAAAAATAATAATAAATAAAAAAATAATATTTACAATTTAAAAAAATAAACAAATATTTAAAAAAAATAAATAATATTTTAAAAAATAAATAAAATAAAAAAGAGGGGTAAAAAAATAAAAAGCACAAGAGGGTTGGGAAACATTTTGGGGAGGGGGGGATTTGCGCCATTGAGCTTGGGGGGGATAGGCACCCCTGTCTCTAACCCCGTTTAAAATACACAAAAATCATATTTTAAGACTTAAAAATTCTTTCCAGAAATTTTTGTCTCTGAATTTTTCCTCTGTGTCCTTGCTTCAAATTTTTTTATCATGTTTTTTTTTCATTTAAGATCTGAAATTGACATTATGAATTAAATGTGTTTATTCCCACGGAAGTGAGTGCCGTATTTTTTAAGTGATTTTTTAAGTAGAGATAGTCGTAAAAGCTTAAATTATGATACAAAATATATTTGACGCTCGTTATAGTGACCACTCGTTATAAAGGCTCCCAATATTACGACCGGTGGGAAGCCCCCCCCCCCCCAACTTTATCCCAATATACTCTATGTTCTACCTCTTATAGCGACGACTCGTTATAAAGATCTTTTTGTGGGACGGAGATGGTCGTTATATCGAGCGTCGACTGTAGTATAAATTTCGTCATTTCTATTTTACATGCAGTTTTTCTTATAAATGGCAGTGACCAGGACCGTCACTAAATCACAAAAGTCAGGGAGTGTAAAAAATCGGCTGCCCCTAAAGTAGTTCATTATTATTATTTTTCTTAGTTTTTACCTAATAATAGGAAATTTTATATTTATATCATTTTTGCAATTAAAAATATATTAATTGGCTTAATTTTCGAATTTTTTTCTTCTCTTTTGCTCAAATCGAATAAGTTTTAAGCCATTTGTGCCTAACCTATGGTCTGTGAGCCAAATGGTGTGTTTATTATTATTATTATTTCAACGTATATAATTATTTGTTATATATTATTAATTTTTTTTTATTTTAATATTATTTTTTAAACATATTATTTTCTTTTTTTTTAATATATTATTTTCTTTTTTTTAACCTATTATTTTCTTTTATTTTTAAATTATAACTATTATTTCTTATTTAAAAAATTCTGTGCTACGCCACTGAAAGTTATCATTTTATCATGACTAAGGCAGGGATTCAAGTGAAACAGGCAATCGCAAATTACAATCGCGACTGGAAATGAATTACATTAGAACGTTTCTTGATAAAAACATCGTGACGTCAGCGTGACGTTTGCCTATGAAAAACGAGCTAGATAAAACGTCACAGCCTACTTGGCGAATAAGAGGAGATCGCTGAGTGCTTGTGAGCTCTTATTGGCTCCACCCGTAGTGACGTCATGCCAAGTTAAGTTGATGATAATGTAATTCACTTCCAGTAGCGATTGCAATTCGAAGCGATCGCAGTGCTGCTTCACTTGAATCCCTGCCTTAGAGACAGGGGTGCCCATCCCCCTCCAAGCTCAATGGCGCAAATCCCCCCTCCCCAAAATGTTTCCCAACCCTCTTGTGCTTTTTATTTTTTTACCCCTCTTTTTTATTTTATTTATTTTTTAAATATTATTTATTTTTTTTTAAATATTTGTTTATTTTTTTAAATTGTAAATATTATTTTTTTATTTATTATTATTTTTCTAAAAATACTAATTATACGTAGAACAGAATCGCTTTTTTTCTTTTCCAGACATTCCAAGCACACTCACACGCACACAAAATAAATAAATAAATAAATAAAATAATAAAGAAATAAAAGAACTAATGTGGATTAAAAATATTAATTAATGAATAATTTTTATTCAAAACAAATCAGCCCATAATTTTAATTAAAAAATAAATTAATCAATAATTTAAATAAATGAATTAATTAATTAATTAGCTTTAAAAAAAACTCTTGCCAACAGCAGTCTTTAAAAAATGACAGATTCTGTCAGATTTGACAAGTTGGTAAGTGCATTCGATTAAACCTATTTCTCAAAAAATACGGCTCCTATTTTCGTGGGATGAAAATCATACTTAATTCATAATGTCAGTCGAAGATTTACATCAAAATCCAGTTGAAAAAAATTTTTTTTCTTTCCCATAGCAGCATTTAAAGAGAGGACAGATTCAGTATCATTTACATTGAATCCCGTAGGAAGTAGGGAGCGTTTCAGCTAGCGTCCTCTGGCGGCGTGTGAGAATTCGTTGCCACTTTTAGATAGCAGAGATTTAGCTCCTCCCCTTTAACCTCCTTGCTCCCATAGTTCACAGCGCGCCTTAGCGGAATGGAGTCCCTTCACGCAACGTCACAGGTCGCGCTAGGTCACGTGTCAACTGGGAAGCCGATGTAAGCAACGGGGATGAAGCGTTGAAAAGCATTACTGAAGAACTGTTCTTTTTCTAAACAAAATGTGTTGCTTGTGGATGCACTAAGGTTGCAATTGAAGTCAATTGCAAGGAGAAGTTATTTTTCATATTTCCTCATACAAAGAAGGATCATTTAAAAGTTTTGTTCATAAAAATAAAATGAGAAAACTTACGGTAAAAAAAACATTGTTTTTTGCAGATTATTTCGATGAAGAATGCTTTAAGTGTCAAAATTTCACAAAAGAGTACTAATAAAACAAGGTGCGACCTCTACAAAATTATTTTTTAAGACAGAAAAGAAAAGGAGATATTTAAAGTGTTTAAATGCTTCATCGAGTCTAAGTGCTGTTTTTTTTTTTTTTGAAAATTAAATTGTTTCCCCACAAATGTTTTCATAAATTTTACATAACATTGAAATATATGAAATCCCCAGCTAATACAAATCAACCAACGAAGCTCTACAGATAAGTTGCAGATTAATAAAGTTGTTAACTTTTTTTTAAATGTCCATGTAAGTTTGCAAAATAAATTTTCTTTTCTTCTTGCAAAAAAAACCAAAAAATAAAACAATGTAGCATTTCTAATTAGTACAAATTTTCCTAACAGGTACATAAATATACAACGCAGAACAATAGAAGTTTTTCGAAAATTACATGGAGAAAAAAGTCCACGTAGTTTATTGTCTTTATTTATAACTATTATTATTTGTTATTATATTTTTATTATTTTCATTATTTTACATTTCATTAAAAAAAGCATATTTCAGCCAAATCTTCATTTTACTACTTCCTTTACTACTTAAAATTTATAGATAAAAACATGTAGCATAAATGAATTATTTAGTGTCTATGAATATTTCTCTGGCCAATATTTAAAAGACCTGGGTTTGACCGTTGCTCTGCGGAGAAAATATACTTTAGTTAATATAGGTTGAAAAATATATATATATAAATCTTCTGTTTCAAAGAAAACTATAATGATTTCAACTGTTATTTTGCGATTTTCATTTTAAAGCATTCATTTTGCTATTAACCACTCTAATAAAATATTTTTTCTTGTAAAACAGGAAGGAACTGGAAATTCATTTCGCAATGTTTTCATCCCATTATTGTGCTGACATTTTTCTCAGCATTAACGTGAATAGACTTCGGTGAGCTCCCTCGCAAGATCTGTACGTGTCCATTCTCACCCCCCCCCCTCTATTAAACGATTGACAAAAAAAAAAAAAAAAAAAAAATCCGTGTAGTGCCATTTTTCCGTATTGCACGCCCTGAAACATTGTGAGCCCTCCCCCCGGGGGGCACTATGTACGCTACTGTTTCTCCGTATACATATAATAAAAAAATGTTTAAAAGCACAAACCTGTTGTATGTCGTTGAAAAAAAAATCTTTATCGAAGAATTCAAGAAGCAAATAGCTGAAAAATATACATATATTGCTAAAACGTACAGTTGTAATTTAATCATCAACTATTGTTATTAATTGACAAAACTTTTACTGTTTTATCCAGTACTAATTTATTACTATGTATAAAATGCATTTGATTAAAAATTTTGGTAGCGTGAAACATTACTTATATACCACCTAACATTTACAATTTCATTGGATGGTACTTTTATGAATAAAATCTAAATATTCTTAGTTTCGTAATGGCAGAATTAAAATTTCTTAAAAACAGATCGCATAAATATATGACTGAGTATATATTTAATGGTTCTATTATAGACAAAGAAAACAAATTATAAAGCTAATTTGATTAGTGAAAAAAAAGAAAGAAAAGAAAAGAAATAAAGCAAAACAGAAGTTTCACATTACGTCCTATATTTTTGCTTACAAAACCATGGGTATTTTAATTGTATTTGCCCAATATATTCACACACAAAATAATGTTTATATAAATGCATATATTTTAGAAAAAGTCAATTTCAATTTTAGCAGAAAGTCATTTTACTATACTAGGAGAAATTTAAAATATGTATTCATTACAAAGAACATTTTTTAAAAATAAATTAAAAACAACTTTTTATGCTGTTTTTAGAGTCTTAACTGACACTTACAATTTTATTCTAAAATTACCTCTCTCATGCTAAGAAAAATTCAGAGAGAAATAAACTAATAACAAATATTACGAAGTAAAAAACACGAAAAGTCAACTCTAAATAAGACACTAAAACTAAATCAATCTGATCTAAATCACAATGAAAAAGATTAAACTAAACGTAAGTACTATATTATTAATTACAAAAATAGCGTAAATAGCCAAAGCAAACTAATTTTGATCTGCCAACTCCAGTTAAAACCCAATACGAAAGCATGTTAACAGAATAGCAATCCTAGTCGACACGTGACATCTAGTGTGCGGCCCTCTAGCGGTGAATTGACTCCATTGGTGTAAGTTACTTCCGGTTATTCTGCCTCATTCGTATTATCATAGAAACTTAGGTGAGATGCACAGATGCGTGTTCTATGCTCTTTTGATAACTAAGTTTTTTTCTTTTTTTCCTTTTTTTTTTTTTTTTTTTTTTTGTTCAAAGAGCTGTGTGTGATGATTTCTTGCAAAATATCAATGTTTTAATCCCGGACGTATTGTGGACAGTATTATTTTTAACACCCTTTCTGCTGCGATTCCAACTGAAATAGTTGTGAATGGTGTGACCGAGTACAATAATCTTAGAGCATAAATAACAATTTTACACCAATACCAAATAACTAATAGCATAGGGATTTCTGCCCTGAAATGTGCATTTTTTACACATTAGAAAACTCGTTCAATATAAAATAACGTTATTCATTTTCTTATTTTTTTTTTTCGGTTGAAGGCGAAATGAGTTGAAAATTCATTCCAGAACATATTAAAGTTTGCATTTTATGTTTTCATTTCAGTGCTTACAAGATCGATTCCGTTTTGCAGTTTTTTAAAAAAATTAAGAAATGGAAACTATTAGGAGGGGGGGGGGGACAAATATTATTGTTTACTGTAATATGCAGCCGAAATAAATAGTAAATACCACTTCCACTGAACCTTACTATCAGTGGTGGGCACTACATATGTTTTACCTTTTTTTTTAAAAAAAAATATATTTTAAATCATAGAATTTTTTTAAATTTTGATTCATTCGCTTTTTTTTTAATATAAAACGTGTCTTACCAAGTTGCTTTTATTAATAAGATGCATTAATATTTAGATATTTATATTACTTAATTTCAAACTAAAAATGTTACCAAAGTGTTTATTAGTTATACTAATATGGAAAAGTTTTATATTTGAATTAAATACATAGTTAGTCTGTTTTCTTTTTAACTTAAACCCCAATTCCTTTTAAAACTAATGCATTTTTAGCGACTGTAATTACTTTTTGTTTGTCTTTAGTTGTTAATATCCTTAGTTTCAAATTTATGAACAAAAATTTTTTTTTTTGGGGGGGGGGGGGGGAAGGTGGGTGATAATAATCCTTTAAATAAAAAATGAAAAACTTTGGGTGTTTAATAATTATGTTACAGGAATTTGGGGGTCAACACTCCCCCCCAAATCCTTGGTTTAACATTCTTGGCGGCATTTTTTACATGAAAGGCCTGTGAGATTCCCCCCACCCCCGCCTGAAAGTAAATTTTGTCTGCTCTCATGATATAAATATGTACTGTTAGAGTATTACTGCGATACATTTCACATCCGTGTAAGAATATGATCTTTGAATATAACTTGGGTTTTAACTACAATAGATGAAATACATCTTTGTAATTCGGTTGAATTGTTATTATATTTAGCTATCGTTATTAATCCATTTTTAACTAGTTTTTTTTTTTTTTTTTTTGTAATATTTTGTTTAAAATTTTTCCTAATTGCTCTAATTAGTTCGTATTGTTACAAATCTTGTAAATAGTTGTTGTTTTTCCTGCCTTGCATCATTTTCATTAGTTTTGGTTTTATCTGGCGTCATGTTGCAAAAGTATCTGAAGATATCACTTTTATCACTTGTATACCGGCCCCGTAACACTTTGTAGTTTTTACACTTGCCCTAACTTTAATAAGCGTGAAGAAATTTTCGCTCGGAGTGGTGTTTTTCTTTTTATTTCTAGCGTTTTCTTGAATGAATTGTTTAAAGTTATGAATGATTTGGAATATTCCAGATATTACTAGAAAGTTGTCGGGAATTCTTTCCGTGTATAAATAGCTGGCCTTGAACACAAGTCAGTCAGTTTTTCTCAGATGGGTTTTCTGAGATGCTCGTTTTCGTTCGCTTGGGCGGATGGTTGTTTTGCTTTTGTAATTGCTTAATTACTGTTCACGTTAGATACGTGGTGCTGAGTTACTGTTGAGAGTACAGTGTACTGTTTGTTGCCTAATTGCTGATGTTTAGCAATTGTTTTCTGCTCTTATTGTAAATAGTGTAAATACTTGTAAATAAATTTATAGTTACTTCCTCAAGATTGGAATGCTCATTTGAAGAAAGTTGAAGGTGCAACGGACTCGTTACAATTTTGGCGCCCAACGTGGGGCATCTTCAAGGACTTTCTTGGAATTACCTGTGAATTCGGACTTTTCTTCCTAAGGACTTTTTGACTTCGGAATTTTATGGTGATTACTCGAGCAATGGAGGAACAACTGCAAAAACTCCTTGATGCGATCAACGCTGTTAAAAGTGACATGACTGCGAATCAAGAACAATTAAAGAATGATATGGCGATTATGGCTACTAATCAAGAACAATTAAAGAGTGATTTAACCGCTAGCATAACTTTAAGTCAAGAAGAAATTAAGAATGATTTAACCGCTAGCATAACTTCAAGTCAAGAAGAAATTAAGAGCGATCTAACGTCAATGAAAAGTTTGGTGGAAACTAAATTTATCAACATGGAAAATAAAGTGGGGGCTCTAGAAGATCGAATCACCACAGTAGAAAACCATGTGGAAAAGAAAATTAAAGAACTTGAATCAAAGTTATCAGCATCCTGCAACAACTCAGACGGTGTTGAGAATCGAATCACCACAGTTGAGAATCACGTGGAAAAGAAAATTAAAGAACTTGAATCAAAGTTATCAGCATCCTACAACAACTCAAGTGACTGTGTAGCTGCAGTTGGAACTTCTCGTCCATCCATCAAACTGGCTACGTTTGACGGGAAGACCTCGTGGAATATTTACAAGAAGCAGTTCCTCATCGTTGCAGAAGCAAACTCCTGGGACTCTTCCACGAAAGCCTGTCAACTTGCAGCCTCGCTGAGAGGGGATGCAGCTGATATACTACAGACCTTCCCAGAGGACAAGCACCATGACTTCGAAGCCTTATCATCGGCCCTGGAGCTTCGCTTTGGCGAAGTATGCCAAAAAGAAATAAGCCAACTCCAGCTGAAATCCCGACTGCAGAGGGCCGGAGAGACTTTGCAAGTTTTTGCAGCAGACGTCGAGAGGCTTTCCCATCTCGCCTTCTCGAACTGTCCTTCGGATGTTCGCGATAGCCTGGCGCTGAACTACTTCATAGACGGAGTGCGAAGTCCAGAAATTCAGACGGCTCTCCGGATGGCAGACATTAAAGATCTTAAATCTGGTCTAGTCTACGCAATGAAGTTCGAGGCTGCACAGCAAGCATCCCGCAAGGATCGCCATTCAATCAGGAGCGTGGAAGTGAGTGCCCCGGATTCGAATTCGACTCGTCTCTCGGAAATTGAGCGACAGGTCAAGGAGATCCTGAAGAAGATTACGGCTCGTAAAGACCAAAGTAGACAACCACTGAAGTGCTGGAAATGTGGCGGTGAGGGCCACGTACGAAAGAACTGCGAAGCTCGCCAAGAAAAGAAGAAGTCTCCCAAAGTTTTCCAGATTTCCCCAAGAAGTGGCGGCTGCAACGGACTCTTCATTTACGCTTATGTGAATGGGTTTCCCTGCGGAAAAATTGGTGGACAACTTCAAGCAGGTGTTTTCATCTACATCCGAGGATGTTGGTCGCACGAGTTTAACGCAGCATAGGATCGACACTGGAGATCATCCCCCTATCAAGCAGCATCCAAGACGACTACCGTTCGCCAAGAAGGAAGAGGTTGAGATCCTCTTGAAAGAGATGCAGGAGAATGACGTCATCGAACCCTCATCCAGTCCTTGGGCATCCCCTATCGTCTTGGTCCGAAAGAAAGACGGCTCCACCAGATTTTGTGTTGACTACCGACGCCTGAATGACATCACCAAGAAGGACAGTTACCCTCTTCCACGGATCGATGACACTCTGGACACCCTTTCCGGACACAAGTGGTTTTCGACCCTGGATTTAAAGAGCGGCTACTGGCAGGTGGAGATACACCCCGACGACCGAGAGAAGACGGCGTTTACAACCGGACAAGGCTTGTGGCAGTTTAAAGTGATGCCCTTCGGCCTCTGCAATGCACCAGCCACGTTCGAGCGTCTTATGGAATCAGTGCTGCGAGGACTCTCTTATGAATCCTGTCTTGTCTACTTGGACGACATCATCATCATAGGACGCAGTTTTGAGGAACATTTGGTTAATCTTAGGAAGGTGTTGCAGAAGCTTAAGGAAGCCAACCTGAAGTTAAGCCCGTCCAAATGTAATTTGTTCCGCCGTGAGGTGAACTACCTTGGTCACATTATCTCTTCTGAGGGTGTACGAACCGATCCAGATAAGGTATCCGCAGTCAAGAATTGGAGCCGCCCCGAAAATGTTCATCAGCTGCGAAGTTTCCTGGGGCTCTGCACGTACTACAGGAAGTTTGTGAAGGGTTTTTCCAACATTGCACGACCTTTGCATAAGCTGACGGAAAGCAAACAAAAATTTGAATGGTCCAAAGAATGCGAGGATGCATTTCTACAACTGAAGGAGGCTTTAACATCAACGCCTATTCTCTCTTATCCTCAGCCTGGAAAATCCTTCATACTTGACACTGATGCGAGCCACGAGAGCGTTGGAGCTGTTTTATCTCAAGAAATAGATGGTAACGAACATGTCATCGCCTACTGGAGCAAATGCTTATCCAAGTCGGAGCGAAATTATTGTGTCACGAGAAAGGAATTGCTCGCCATAGTTAAAGCTGTAGAACATTTCCATCATTACCTCTACGGCCGTAAATTCCTGCTCCGGACCGATCATGCCTCTTTAACTTGGCTTTTGAATTTCAAGAATCCAGAGGGCCAGGTAGCCAGGTGGATACAGCGGCTCCAGGAATATGACATCGAGATTAAGCACCGAAAAGGTTTGTCACACGGTAATGCTGACGCATTGTCAAGAAGACCTTGTTCCGAGAACTGCCATTATTGCTCCCGAATAGAGAAACAGTACGGGACGACAATCCCTACTGCCTGCCAAGTTACTGCTACATCAACATCTTCAGATCCCGATCCATGGAGTGACGACCAAGTAAGAAAAGATCAGCTTGAAGACCCAGACCTTAAACCTATCATAGAGTTAATGGAAAAGGACAGTCGGCGACCTAGTTGGCAAGACGTTTCTATCTACAGTCCTGCAACGAAGAGATACTGGGCTCTATGGAAATCTCTCCAGTTGCGAAATGGCGTCCTGTATCGGAAATGGGAATCTGACGATGGTAAAGCATTCAAATGGCAGTTACTCATTCCCAGATCAAGAATTCCAGACGTTCTAAAGGAATTGCACAGTAGTCCGACTGGAGGACACTTTGGTATCCTGAAAACCCTCCACAAGGTTCGAGAGCGCTTCTTCTGGAGCAAGGCGAAGGATGACGTAGAGAAGTGGTGTCATTCTTGTGACGCCTGTGCTGCCCGTAAAGGACCGAAGAGAAGAAGCCGCGGGAAACTACATCTTTACAACGTAGGAGCTCCTTTCGAACGAATCGGGATCGACATTCTTGGTCCTCTACCGAAAACTACTGATGGGAACAAATACATCCTCGTTTCCATTGACTACTTCACCAAATGGCCCGAAGCATATTCCATTCCGGATCAAGAAGCTACCACTGTAGCAGAGACTCTAGTCCAGCATTGGATCTCGAGATATGGGACACCTTTGCAGATCCATTCCGATCAGGGGAGAAACTTCATCTCTGCTGTGTTTCAGGGCCTATGTAAAATCCTCAAAATTGAGAAAACTCGAACGACACCACTACACCCACAATCGGACGGCATGGTGGAGAGATTTAACAGGACAATTCTTAATAATCTCTCGCTTATGGTCTCCAAAAATCAACAGGATTGGGACAAGAAACTTCCTCTGTTCCTGCTGGCCTACCGCAGTGCTGTCCACGAGACCACCGGATATTCCCCATCACAGATGCTCTTCGGCCGAGAGCTTCGGCTGCCTTGTGATCTCGTCTTCGGTCTCCCTCCAGATGCGCCTTCATCGCCTGAGGAGTACGTCCAGGATCTCCAGGCCCGGTTGGAGGACGTTCATCACTTCGCACGGGAGCGAATCGGCATCGCGACGGAGAAGATGAAGACCCGATACGACACAAGGTCCACTGGTCATGACTTTCAAGAAGGTGACAAGGTGTGGCTATGGAATCCCATCCGACGTAAAGGTCTGTCACCCAAATTGCAGTCGCATTGGGATGGACCTTACACAGTTCTCCACCGGCTGAACGACGTCGTAGTGAGGATCCAGAAGTCATCACATTCAAAACCTAGGGTTGTCCATTATGATCGGCTAGCCCCATACTATGGCCATAGTTCGTAACGTAAATCTAAAGCTACCATGGTAATTTGCTTGTAAATTTTGTAAATAACTTTTGCCTTTAATTGTCTGTAATATGACTTTATTAATGTTAGTGTTTCTTTCATGTTCTCATTGTTATTGTTTATCATGTTTATGATTGGTCATCATCTAATGTGTGTATCTGTAAGTTTTCCCTTGCTTTCTTTCTGGGGATTGTACTGCCCGGGACGTGCAGTCCTTGGGAAGGGGGCAATGTTACAAATCTTGTAAATAGTTGTTGTTTTTCCTGCCTTGCATCATTTTCATTAGTTTTGGTTTTATCTGGCGTCATGTTGCAAAAGTATCTGAAGATATCACTTTTATCACTTGTATACCGGCCCCGTAACACTTTGTAGTTTTTACACTTGCCCTAACTTTAATAAGCGTGAAGAAATTTTCGCTCGGAGTGGTGTTTTTCTTTTTATTTCTAGCGTTTTCTTGAATGAATTGTTTAAAGTTATGAATGATTTGGAATATTCCAGATATTACTAGAAAGTTGTCGGGAATTCTTTCCGTGTATAAATAGCTGGCCTTGAACACAAGTCAGTCAGTTTTTCTCAGATGGGTTTTCTGAGATGCTCGTTTTCGTTCGCTTGGGCGGATGGTTGTTTTGCTTTTGTAATTGCTTAATTACTGTTCACGTTAGATACGTGGTGCTGAGTTACTGTTGAGAGTACAGTGTACTGTTTGTTGCCTAATTGCTGATGTTTAGCAATTGTTTTCTGCTCTTATTGTAAATAGTGTAAATACTTGTAAATAAATTTATAGTTACTTCCTCAAGATTGGAATGCTCATTTGAAGAAAGTTGAAGGTGCAACGGACTCGTTACAGTATAAATGATTGAATACCATAATTTTAGTTTTCGTATTGGCCAGGGGATAAGCGAAGTAGAAATACTTTTGAAAAATTGTTTTTTTTATTTGTGTTCTGGTTAAATGTTTTTTATGTTAAATATATGTGTGAGCTTTCAACATTATTTAATTTGAATGTGCTTTGGTGAAATCGGCCGGTTTGCCCATTACTTTTCAGCTAGCTACTGCTTTAAATAATTTATTTTTATGAAGAATAAAATATAAACATATTAAATAAATCAGAGTCTAATAAATAAGATAATAAAATCAATCTGTTTTCTATTATCAAATTTCATTGAAAAATATGGCAATAATTTAGATGAAAAAAAATAATAACCATTAAAAGCATGTACCGTTTGATGTGTGCATGCATGTTTTATTTATTTATTTCTTTTAAGAGAAGAATATTAACCTTTTGCTCATAATTACACGTTACATTTTTACCATCAACTAGAGAAACGTACATTTTGCAAGAAAATAGACTGCAATATACGCATGCATTTCAGTACAAAATATTTGAGTATTATTTTGAACCTCGAAATAAATAAATTAATAAATAAATAAATATTCAAAATGAAGGAGAAAATAATTAACTTGAAAGTAAGAATATTTTATATTAGCTGCAGAATGATTGAAGTCTCAAAACTTTTTTTAAATTGATAGCTTTAATCATCATTTAAAATACTATTAATACTTCCAAGCAATAAATACCGTTTTAGACAGCTGTTTTAATTTTTAAAAGTTTTGGTTCATATTTTAATTTTGAAATAGTAAAATTTTTCTCTGAAAGATATTCTCTTGAGATGTATTTAGCTTTGTAAAAAGAATATCTTTCTTATCGCGTAAGCTCTAGCACGTTAATCGAATAACCGGAAGTAAGGAATACCAATTGTACATGTTGCGCCACCTAGCGACAAAGTTTGTCCCAAGCACGCCCTTGCTGATGAGTGCTCATTTAGTACCTATATATTTCCAGTTGCAGTTTTGAAGTCGGTTTTTTAAAATTTTTAGCGTTTTTTCAAAAAATCTTTGATTCAATTCGATCTTCTTGTCTTCGAAAAATGGAAAAGGGCGGAGATGTAGCGTTTTTTACCCTATGTACAATGAAGCGATGCAATAAAGGTTTTTTCGGAACTAAGTACAAGGCTTACCTAAGTTTGGCAGGCTGATCAAAATATATGGCGGAAATGAAAATAAGATTACTTGATTAAATATTTGTTACTTGTTTTCTTTTTCTTTTGCGACGTAAGCTATTCCAGATGGCGCCAAGGGAGAGCGCATCTGCGCCTCCAAAATAAAAAATATTTAAGATTAACACACACACACGAGAAAAATAAAACCGTTTAAAAAATGCATTTCTTGAAGTTTGCTTCAATATTTTAAACTAATCGATGAGTTCGTCTCTTGCAACTTTATTCCTAATTTTTAAATGCCCAATATTTGAAAGAGGAAAGCTGTCAGCGCTTAGTTGAGCTATTAAACAGCGCTGTGAAGGTATCACAAGGCATTACAGAACCAAAAAAAAAAAAAAAAATCTCCTTTCACAAAGACTCCTCACAAAAACTGTTACACACGGCCCTCTACCAACGCAACCTGAAAATGTTTGTTTACTATGTCTGTTCCATTAGGACTGATTTTTTTTACTCGGGTAAATAAAGTATTAAGGCTCAAAAAATAAATAATGTGTTTGCTGTGGGCAAATTGAAGAATGTAAGGCTAAAATTCAAGGTAAAACCAAAAAACACAAATAAGTCAAGTTAAAGTGATTGTTTAGCGCTCTCTAACGGGCAAATTTTCACCATTGATGTTTTGAGAAATGATACAGCCTTAATAAAACGCTGTCTAGTGAAGCCTTGATATAGTTCAAGAGCTAGCAGCGTCGAAAATGCAACAATTTGAAGACGTTTGGCTCTTTAGTATATCTTTCCCTATGCTCTACTAAGCAACATGTCGGGTGTCTGGCTGCCGAGAGTGATTATGAAACGATACCGCTTTGGGTGCTGGGTCAAGAGGTTTGCTCGACCCTAGGTCTTTTTCAAAAAAAGAACAGAACGCTCTTCAGGGTCCTAACCCGGTAAAACCACGAGTTGTGGTAGGTGCGGGGGACCCTGGAGTGCGTGATGCCGAGAGTGGTTGCGTTTCTTACTGCGCATCACACTAGTACTGAAAAAAATAATGACTTTTAAGTCATTTTTGGGCAATTCCACGTCAAATCAATCATGAAGAAAAAGTTTTTGACCTTACCCTTTCCGATTTCAACAAAAATTGGTATGAAGGACGCTTACGACAAGACAAGTTATCCTGTCAAGTTTCTACTTCAAAAATTGCACGAAACACAGACTGGGCTGCCGCTACCAGTGATGGGGCCCGGTACCAATTTTAATGGCGGGCCCCCATGCACCCCCTTCAATTGCATATATTCATGCCGTCGTTTCAGCACATTTGCAATTGTAAAAAAAAAATGAAGAAAAAAATTTTTTTTTCTGGATTTTTTTTTTTTTTTTTAATTACGAAAATGTGCATCTGATTTTATTTTCACGTTATTTGTGTCGCCAGATGATTTTAATATTTCTTTTTACACGAAACGATAAGTTTGAAAACAGAAAATCACAATTTTTGACGTTTTTGTCCGACAAACTTCAAAGTTAATAGTTTGAAATTGCATTCACATGTAATATTGCATTGTTTAGTTGCTTATAACTGAATTTGGCTGGGGTTAAAATGTTTCGTTGATTGGCTCTTATCAGGGGCTTTTTTTTTCTGGACGGTCAGGCCCTAAAGCCCCAAGGAACTGCGCTGCTTTCGGTTAAGGAAAGCTCCCAGTCCTGCTTGATTCTTGTTCTTAAAGTGCAAGAGACATTTGTCAATGACAGTTTAGATTTGGTTTTACGTTTGATGAGTTTTTCAAGATGAGAAAAGCGGTGCATTTATTTTTGCTCAAGCGTGTTTCATTCAACTGTGTGTTTAAAACTGGAAAAACATGTTCATAACCTTACGGGCCCCCTAAAGTTCCGGGCCCCGGTACTAGAGGTCCAGTATTCCCCCCCCCCCAAACGGCGGCCCTGAACACAGATGCTAAAAAACGAAGAAAAAAGTCAAAAGTTTTTGCATGTAACTTCGTTTTTAATTATAGTAGAATAAAAATTCAAAAACCATTGTGAAGGCATTGTGAAGGTTTTTCATTGATATATTACATAACATACTTTCGACAGGTAAAGTTCCTCACTACTCCAAAATGGTTTTAATAAATCTCCCTTTCACTAGCAAAAACGCAAGCACTCTCGGCCGCCATGCTGCTTTGAAGAGTGTAGGAAAAGAGAGCCAGACGTATTAATTAATCCCTCAGGAGTTTGTCGCCACTTCATGCTTTTTCCGCCTATCCACAACAGGGGACAGGTGTTACACGAGAGGAAAAGAAAAATAGAGATAATTATTCAATCATTCGGTCATGCAAGGTTATTTATACTTATATCTATTCGCTGTGTTTGGCAACTGGGAGTCAAAATGGATGTAAATGATATTGCACTTTTTAAGGTGTTATACTCAAATAAATAAAGAACACCTTTAAAGAACAGACTACTTAATCGACATTTCAGTTCCTAAATGCCTGTGGATCATGTATATGTAACCTTGTTTCATGTATATGTAAGCACGTTGATATGGTCCCTGGTTGCTCTGGTGCAAAGAAAGTAATGATAAGGTGAATAAAACACAAATCAAGTAAATCTAGAAAGATACTTTATTTCTCAAATTTAAAAACAGTTCATTCGTAATTCGTGTAATATTAAACCTTTTTTTTGTGTGTACTGCACTTGTGTTTGAGGCTGGATTTACAAAATATTGTCTTTGCATCGACAAAAATAGCCAATCATCGTCCGGCAGAACATCTGAAGCTTCGCTTCCATTTTTCGAGTACACATACCAGTGGTTCCGTGTTTTCTGTTTCGGAACCAAAATCTCTGTTTAGTCAGCTCCCCTTTTATTGGGGCCACAACTAAATTTAAATGACCAAAGACCGTCAACCCAGCAGGCATGCGATTAAAAATATTGCTATTCCTAGTATAGTATTTGATATGCAGGGTTTTCCAAAAGAAACTTCCCTAGCATATGAAGAGTTTGTGGTGTGCTTGAAGAAGTGATGGGTGAATCAGCTCAGTTTCGTTAGTAGATCGCAAACTGCTGATTTACTTGATAGAACCGGCTTTTATTAACGGATGGACGGACGTCTGTCTCTTTGGCAAGAATTAAAAGAAAAGGATTTTAGTTATGAAATCTTTCTCTAAGACAGCGTTTCCTAATCTGTGGTACGCGTACCATTAATAGTATGCAAGGTTCTCGTAGGTGCTATGCGAAAAATAATCACTAATCTTGGATATTTAAAATAAATAAATCGAATAACATCATTAGACAAGTTTTTTTCCTATTTTCGAAAAATAATAAACGTAATACTTATAATACACTATAAGGTCGTTTGTTTTAGAATGCACTTTTAAGTTTAGAATTTAACTATCAGTAAATTTTCGAAAAAATACACAGGCGGAAAAAAAAATCCCAACACCAAGAAAGACTTGTATTAGATAAACGAAAATTGGTAAGCGTGTTTATACAACTGAAAGATGACATCGATTGAAATTTCGTGTTCCGCGCATAAGTGTGGCGCAGCTGGCGTCACTCAGAACATGCAAATAAGGCTTGTTTTAAAAGCGTGTTGTGAAGTTCGTGTGTATTACTTTTCCGTGAAATTGGACGAATTGCGTTCATGTTAGCCAGGAATACCTTTTAAGAAGACGTAGAAGCCATTATCAACAGCTCACCGAGTTTAAACGAGGTCGTACAAATTGGTTACGAGAAGGTGGATTTTCATTTCGCGATATTGCTGAAAGACTTGGGTGGGAATATTTCCACCATGCATGATTATTGGAAGCTATGGGCAAGGGATGGTTCTACCTCAAGAAGATCGAGTTCCAAGCTGCCACGTGGCACGACTGAGAAGGAAGATCGCCGAATCTTGCGTACGGCTGTGGCGCATCGTACTGCATCTGCGGCTGACATTCGAGCTGCAGTTGGTACCGTCGTGACCCAAGGAACGGTAAGAAACTGTTTACTTCAAGGACAGCTCCGAGCCAGGCAGCCTGTAGCCGGTATTCCATTGACTGCAAACCATTGCCTTTTCCGACGGCAGTGGTGCCACGACAGAGCTAACTGGAGGTCGGAGTGGAGATCTGTTGTAATTTTTGATGAAAACAGATTCCGAATTAGTGCCAGTGGTGGCTGTATATTGGTCAGAAGGAGGCCAGGGGACCGCCTGCATCCAAGCGGTCTACGGCCTAGACACACGGGACTCACACCTGGAGTTATGGTCTCTGGAGCAATTTCTTACTACAGCAGGGGCATTCTTGTGGTTATCCCAAACTCACTGACTGAAAATTTGTCGTCAGTCTGTTAAATTAACCAGTAGTACAGCCCTTCATGGGTAGCATTCAAGGGGGCGTTTTCCAACCGGATAACGCTCGCCCTCACATCGCTGCTGTAACGCAATGTGCTCCACAGAGTGCTGACATGTTATCATGACCTGCAAAATCACCAGGTCTGTCTCCAATTGGGATATCATGGGATGGCACCTCGAGCATCATCCACAATCAGCAATGACGGTCCTAGTATTGACACAGCAAGTGCAACAAGCATGGAACTCCATAACACAAAGTGACATTCGGCACCTGTATGACATAATGCATGCACGCTTGCAGGCTTGCCTTCAAAATTCTGGAGGTTACACCCTCTATTAAATTAACATAATTTCACATTTGCACAGCATTTTCTTGAGCTTAAATTAGCCATTGATCTTGTACATTTAATCAATTAAACATGTTAACTAGACAATTGCATTACCCAAATTTCATTACTCTACGGCAATTTTTTCTTGGTGTTGGGATTTTTTTTTCCGTCAGTGTATGTTCTTCGAAACAAGTTAAAGGATCTCCTTAAATCCATGCTTTAAAAATGTATGATTATAAAATGAGAATAAATTAATTGACTTTCAAAATTTTGTGTCTTTATTAAGACTATTTTTTAGTAAAAGAAATAAGACAATGTAGTGGACAAGTATGTATTAGTGAGTTTATAATCTGATATGACGTTTAGGCTTGTTTCAATGGAATTTGTCTCATTACATGATGTGCATTACTGGTCACCTTATCAAATGCATAATGCAAATAAAAAAACACGCTAGCAATGATAAATTTCACGAAGTACAATTATTTTCACTAAGTGGTACAACTTAGCATGATGTTCAACCAGGTTATACGGGAGAAAATAAAAAAAGAAATGCTGCTCTAAAAAAATGCAAGGTCAAAAAGTGATTCAGTTACAGTAAATTACCCTCTCGGTTTTATGCTGAGTAGGCTACAAGAAGTCACTGATCGCAGAGGAGCGGGAGAAGCTGATTTAGCCGTTAGAACCTCTTCCATACACTGTAAAATGACAATAATAAAAATATTTAATTAATTTTATTTGAATTCTGACAAATTGAATTCAAGCTATGGTTTTCGCAACCACGAACTGCGACTGTTATGTGTGTAAGTGTATGTTGTGTGGGCTAGTGTGTGTGTGTGTGTGTAGGAGGCTAAGTATCACAATCATCACATCACACACTCCAGGTTCCCCCGTACCTACCACAGCTCGTGGTTTAACCGGGATAGGACCCTGAAGAGCGCTCCGTTTTTTTTTTTTTTTTTTTTTTGAACCAGAACCAAGGGCCGAGCAAACCCTTGGCCCAGCGAACCCAGAGGTATCGTGTCACTTGGAGGACTTTGTGACCACGACATTTTTAACGTCCCCCAGCCACCATTAATCAAGACGGTGGATCTTTGATCGACTGGGATCGAACCCGGGTCCCTCCGGTCACGAGTCCGACGCCTTACCGATCGGGCTACCACGACCCTAGGAGGCTAGAATAGGTGTCTGTGTGGGTACGAACTCAAACACCACCGCCCTGGAGGAGCTAAGGCCCAAGACCAGAAGGGTAGTCCCACAGATACAGCTGCACTTCCAGCTGTGCTATAGGCTATAGAAAAAGAACACACTCCCCACACCGCATGTGCTTCAGTTGCTGGATTTTTGAGAGAAAAACAAAATTTAAAGCAAACGTATTTTATGCTAACTGCATGCCGCTTCCATTTTTCTGGAGGCGAAAGCGAAACTATATGTACTTGGATGGCTGCTAAAGTCATATTTCTCATGTCATAACCCCTGAATTTTGCTTTACATTCTTCACTTGGCCCACAGCAAACACATTATTCATTTTTTGAGCCTTGATATTTTATTTACCCGAGGAAAAAAAATCAATCCTAATGGAAGAGACGTAGTAAATTCAAACATTTTCAGGTTGCATTGGTAGAGGGCCGTGTGTAAGTTTTTCGTGGGGGGTGTATTTGTGAAAGGAAAGTTTTTTGGTGCTGTAATGCCTTGTGTTAACTTCACAGCGCTGTTCAATAGCTCAACTGAGCGCTGACAGCTTTCCTTTTTCAACTGTTAGGGCCATGCTCCACATCAGCGTAAAACGCGACCGAAACTGAAGGCAGAAACCGAAAATCCGGGTACTTTCCATAGGAATACCATTGAATCCATTTTACGCTTCTGCCTATTTTTTCTGCTTTACGTCGATGTGGAGCATGGCCCTTAGTCATGAAAAAAATTAGGAATAAAGTTGCTAGAGACGAACTCATCGATTAGTTTAAAATATTAAAGCAAACTTCAAGAAATGCAGTTTTTAAACGGTTTTATTTTTCTCGTGTGTGTGTGTGTGTTAATCTTAAATAATTTTCTTTTATTTTGGAGGCGCAGATGCGCTCTTCCTTGGCGCCATCTGGAATAGCTTACGTCACAAAAGAAAAAGAAAACAAGTAACAAAAATTTAATCAAGTAATCTTATTTTTATTTCTGCCATATATTTTGATCAGCCTGCCAAACTTAGGTAAGCCTCGTACTTTGTTCCGAAAAAACCTTTATTGCATCGCTTCATTGTATATAGGGTAAAAGACGCTACATCTCCGCCCTTTCCCATTTTTCGATGAAAAGAAGATGGAATGGAATCAAATATTTTTTGAAAAAACGGTAAAAATAATCAAAGAAGAACAGACTTCAAAACTGCAACTGGAAATATAGGTATCAACTGAACCATTTAAATGCTACTTTTAAATTTTACTCCTACCACTTTTCGTGACATCACTCAGCGTACATTTTTTGACTTCCTCCCCCCTCCATAAGCTCACAACTTTTTTGCATTGATAAAGGCGTTCCTTGTACCGCCGAAACACGTGTCTGCAGTATCCCTGCTCATTTGTGCCTTCGTAACGTTGTTATTTTCTGTGCATGGACTGCAGTTTCGTGCTAAATAATCACTCATCAGCATGGAATAGGAATTAAACGAGCTGGTGGTATATTGCATTTTTCTGCGTAAGCCCTGGCTTAGCCCATTTATGCCCAAGTTTTTTTTAACAATTTTTTTCCATTTTTATCTGCTTAAAACTCTTACTTGGAATGGTTTACATACATTTTAGGCTTAAAATAGTTCGCCGTTGCCACATTTATTAAGTTATTTAACGTCCTGTTTATGTGATATTTTGCAGATATATGCGCGAAATACGACCTTACTTGACTTTACTTTTGCAAAGTAACATTACAGAAGGCATCTGTGATCCATTTTAAGCGAATCATTTCAAAACAGTTTAGTTTATGAAAAATAAGTTCGCAAAAAAAAAAAAAAAAATACTTTCTGTGGCTACCCATGCTGGATCGTTGCTTGACTGATTTGTCTCAAAATAGCTCTCAATAAATAAACGCTGATGTCCAACTAGTGGTTCTATCTGGTTTTCTCAAGAAGAAGGAGTATTTAACTTGTGACAAACAGCTTTAGTAAAATGATATACCTATTACAGGTTTTTGTATGCAGTAACTAACAAGCGTCCCGTTTTTAGGCTACTTGGCTTACATGGGTTAGGGGCGATTAATTGCTGCTTTATGCTAAAAGACATCCACCAATCCACAATTTGGGAAGGCGGAATTCCGGAGTTATAAGAAGAGTTTAAAAGATTTTGCCCTCGAAACAGGT